>CAUYQV010073159.1:0-32918 GCA_963574575.1 Galagoides demidoff
ACTACCCCTACTTAGGCCAGTCAGGTCACGAGACCTGAGGGCTTCCCACTTCCTCTAACCCACGCAGTTTTGAGGAACTGCAGTGACAGATTAAGATGCTCGTGCTGGCACAGAGGGCGCCCTGGACAGGGGAGGCCAGAATTCCGGCTCCGACCCTCCCTGGGGCTCACACGTGACATGAGACCCTGAGAAGTCCCAGGCAGGGGCTGCCTCTGCTATCTGGAAAAGAACGCATTCGCAGTAAATGCCACTGCCCTTCCTTCCTCACACTTTCGAGTAGCTGCTTCTGGACAGTTTAATCATTTCCCCTGCTGCACTCTTGGCTGTATTTGTCCTTTTGTCGTCAATTAATGCAAAATTGTTCTCCTGCCCCACCTCCGTGCCCATGGTCATAAAACCAGGATCTCCGGAGAGGGAGTAATGATAAACAGCTGCGGCGGTAGCCGCTAATTGCTGCGCATCTACTACGTGGAGGACTCGATTGCAAATGTCGTTCCCAGCTGGGGTGAGAGCGTGGGAACTTGGACAAGAAGGCCTCCTCTCTGGGCCTCAGTTTCCATATTTGTAGGCACAATTGAGAGGGCTCATTTCTGAGTTCTTGTCTGGGTCTGATATTCAGTGAGCTTGTGGCCTGGAGGCGCAGCCCCTGCTTTTCCCTGATGGGCCAGGGATAGGAAGGGGAGGGCTAAGCACCTACTGTGTACCTCCTACCCCAGCTAGCCTGACCCAGAGATGCCCCAGGACAGCAAGCAGGGCCTCCCCAACAGACTCCATCCCTTCTGCCCACTGAACCATTCTCTCCCCTTTCATCCAATAACGTTCATTTAGCAAATATCTGTTGATCACACAATGTGTCAGGATCGCAAATAAAAAGATCTACACTTCAGGGAGCTTATGTTTGAGTAGAGGGAAAGATCATAGACAAAGACATCACGTAATGTCAGGTAGAATAAGGGACAGAGAGTGGCCCCACAGGTGTTATTTCAGACAGGCAGTCAGGGCAGCCTCCTGGAGAAGGTGACACAGAGCAGAGGTCTGGCCAGGGCAAGAGCATCCTGGGGAGAGCGAAATGCCTTGCAAAGAGCCTGAGGAGGGAACAAACCCAGTGTGTCTCTGAGGAATAACCAAGAGGCCAGTCTGGCTGGGACAGAGCAAGAGAGAGGGGTGGGGGAAGACCCAGAACCAGAGAGCTCAGCAGCGGCCCTGTACCTGTGCTTTCCTTGTCCTCCACCTCCTTCCGCCTCCCTGGGACCTGCCAGGAATGTGGAAGGATCATGATGGACATCTGAATGTTTGCATTCAAAAGATCTTAGGGATCTCTAGAGCCCAAGTCTTCCATTTTATAGATGAGGAAACTGAGGCCCCCCAATGGCAGGGTGACTTGCCCAGAGCCACAGGCAGAGCTGAAGAAGTAACTGGACTCTGAACCCCAGGCCCTCACCATCCCTGCCTAGACCAAGTCAGATCATGACACCTGGGAGGGCTTTCAATCTCACCTAACCCATGTTCTAATCACACACAGAGAAACTGAGGCCCCAACGGTCAGCTGGTGTGAAGGAAGGAAGTTGCCGCTGAGGCAGGCAGGGGAGGTGACGAGCGTGTGGTGGTGCACAGGCCAGGCTTCCTCTGGCTTAACGTCCACAGCAAACAGTCATTGCGCTTTTCCAGTGCATGTAAGGAGGTGCGATGCTGGCAACCCACTGCTGGTCAAGTCATCCTGGAGCCTGCCAGGCAGCACTTAGTGAATTGGCCTCTGCTGGGAAGGAAGGTGATTCGGACATGTGTGGTTGTCATACCCACCAGCCATCTCCCACTGTGTGACCTCCACTAGGTCATCTCCTTGCCCTGGGCCTCGGAAGCCCCATCTGTCACAGGGTGTGGCAGGGGTTGGGAAGAGCAGGGGATGAGAGGCTGAACCCTGAAAGTCTCCTCCCCAGTGGACACAATGCCAGCCAGTGTTCTTTGGAACTTGGGGGGCAATGCATGTAAGCCCTCTCCATGGGGGGTTAGCATATGGTAGGCACTCAACAGATGGGGCCTCTGTCCAGTGGGCAGGATACTGGCTGGGAGAAAAGAATGTGGAGCTTGGGTTCTTCTGCTCTGTGATTGTCAATGAACCAAATCTTCTCTACAGGCCTCAGTTTCCACACCCGCAAGCAGCAAAGTGCAAACCCAAGCAGTTGGCTGTGGTCTCGGTGATCCACCTTCTTCTGCCTGGGTGCCTGGGGGAAGGGGAATGGTAGGCAGTGGGGTCGTGGGGTCTTAAGGAAGTCTCTGAAGCACAGTAGACCCATTTTTCTGCCAAACTCTTTCAAACTCTAATCACTGTCACGTTCACTGGCAACAAAGCCTTGTCAGAAATGACGCTGCAGTCCAAACAGCTCCAACACTTGGAGTTTGGCAGATGCTGGGAAGCATAAACTCACAGTTAAATGTGCAAGGCAACTGTGGCAGTGGGAAGAGTATGGGGCACAGAGCAGGGACATGAGGTGGAGTCCCAGATGTGACACTACCCAGGCAGCTTCTACTCTGTGGATTTTAGAGACCCACTGTAAGAGAGGGGTCCTACCACTTTTCTGTGCATTTCCTGAGCACAGGAACTATTCATCAAAACTCTGCATCCCTGCCCAGGGTCTGGCCATGCACCAGGAAGGTGCACATGTTACTTTGAGCTCAAAAACTCTGTGCCTTTTGGATTTGATGAAATGAAGAGACTGGCACATTGCCCATCAGTTGAATAGACACTCCTTGGCCCCTAGATATTCTCATGCCCAGCAGAGACCTAGTCTCGCCCCCAGAAATGCCCAGTCCTGCGGAGACCTCCAGTCCCATCACCTCATCCTCAGGAAACATCCAGCCCAGTGCCACACTGTCCATCTGCTGTGTGAGCTTGTGCCCCAACATGGCAGTCTCATCAAAGACGCAGAGAGCAGGCAAGAGCAGGCTCCCTTCTGACAGGCGGCCACCTCCAGCTGTTTGGAAATTGCTACCTGGAAGGCAATGGTCTCGATGTCACGCTCCTTTTTTATCATCGCCTGTGTCAGAAGAATGCACTGGAGAAGGCGGAGCTGCTCGAGTCAGAGCTCTAATCACTTACAGACCAAGGGCTCCAGTCCTGGCAGTGGAGGAAGATTTATTGTGGGACTGACGGAAAACAAAGAACAGTTGTGCAAACTTTACGGAACCACATTATGGGAAATGCCTTTCCCATTTCCCACTGGTAAATGTGCTGGGCACAGTTTCCAGAGGGGGACTGAGCTCCATTACCCAACCCTGTGTAGACACTATGCCCTGGCATGGCTCACTGGGCTGACCTGGCCAGGGCCATGGGTGCCCAGGCACTGGGAAACAGCCTAGCCCTGCTGGTGGCATGGTCCTATCCGTGCTGCTCTGGGGACAAGGGTCCAGATGTGGATTATTCTCTTTTCCTGGGCCTCAATGTCCTCATCTGTAGACAGTCCCTGTCCCTACTGTGTACCTGTCACACTACCAACACTCTAAATGTCAACTCTGATTCTATCACTCTCCTGCTCAGAACCCTCTTCACTGTCCTTAGGGTACAGTCCAAGTTCCTCATACTGAACTTTGAAGTCCTTTAGGGCCCAATTCCAACTGCCATTCTGCCCCTGACCCCATATGCCTATAACTCCATCCAAGCCTAAGGGGCATCTCTACAAGGGCCAAGACTGTCATATCTCAGACAGGCACAGTGGTTCATGCCTATACTCCTAGCACTTTGGAAGGCTAAGATGGGAAGACTGTTTGAGCTCAAGAGTTCAAGACCAGCCTAAGCAAAAGTGAGACCTCCCCATTTCTATAAAATATAGAAAAATTAGCTGGGCATGGTGGCACACCTAAAGTCCCAGCTACTTAGGAGACGGAGGCAGAAAGATTGTTTGAGCCCAGGAGTCTCAGATTGCAGCGAGCTACGATGACGACATTGCACCGTAGCCCAGGTGACAGAGTGAAACCCTATCTTGGGAAAAGAAAAAAGTTGCATCCCAAAACTTTTGTGCATGCTGTTCCCTTTTCCTGCAATGCCTTTCCTCATGGTCTGTACCTGGAAGGCTCCTACCCACCTGTTGAAGTCCAGCTTTCAAGACAGCCCAGGGGAAGCCTCCCCCTCTGCGTCTCTGAGGCATTTTGGTTAATGCCACCAGACCATTCCTCCTTTGACACTGCATGGGAGCTGGCATAGCGTGGGTGTCAATGCAGCTGTGTTGAAAGGTTGGAGGGGTGGTGGCTACAGATTAGACCAAAGCTCTTCTCAAGGGACAGGCACAGGTAAAGGCTCAACAGACTCTATCCCTTCTCCTGAGCATCCTGGGTCTTGGTGCTCAAGGTAACCAAGACCTTCTGGGTCATCTAACCCATTACCCATGTAACAGATGAGGACAGGATGTAGAAGTCTGTGGCTGTCCAAGCAGGGCAAGTAAAGCCAGCTCTGGCCAACCCATCTGCCATCCAGTGGAGACAGAGCCTATTAATGCTCAATCATGAAATTGACTGTCTCCAGGATGTCCCTCTCAGCAAACATGGTCTGGACACTTTCTTGGAATCCCTGTTGATTTTATCTGACTTTCTCATTCCAATTCAATCCCACTTACATTAAACCCCAAAGCTTTTTTCTTTTATTAAATTCAATTCAGAGAGCTGTGGTTTTTTAATCCTTAACTTTTTTCACATTTCACAAAGCAAAACTGACCTCACAAAATTTGGCCAGCATTCCTGTTCCCTCAAGTTCAGTGATCCCAGGAATTCCCATCTCCGTGACAGCTTGGGGTTGATGACTCCAAAAAAGAAAAAAGTAAAAGAAAGGAGCTCCTGTTTTTGAGTACCTAATATATGCCAGGCATGAGGCAAATGCCTCACATGTACGATCTCATTGAATTCTCACAATATTCTCCCCTCCACAGACAGGAAGCTGAGGCTCAGAGAAGCCACATGATTTGTGTAGACCTCTCACAGCTGGCTAAGGGCAGAATAGGGGTGGGAATCCCAGTGGTTACCCCACGTGCTCAGCCCCTGGTCTACTGTGGCTCACCAATTCCTGGCTCAGAATTTTATTTTTTCTTAAATTTCAGGTTAATGTGAGTCTACAAACCACTAGGTTATAATGTTGGCATTTGTCGGGCAGAGTCCCTCTTGTGGTTGAGCCTGGCTCAGCATTTAAGATGGGAAGGGAGGCTCAAGGATGGAGACCAGGCAGGGGTGGGAGGAGGGAATCAAGGGGTGGGGGTCAGCAGGGAAGGAGTCATCCAGGAGAGCCGTGGGTAGGGGCCTACAGGCCAAGAACTGCACTTGGGGAGCACGTGGCTAAGCAGGGCTGTTGCTGATGGAGAAGCCAAGTGGGAGGACGACACCTGTGATAGGGCCCTCTCTGATGGGAGGAAGACACCTGTGACAGGGCCCTCTCTGATGGGAGGAAGATACCTGTGACAGAGCCCTCTTTGTACTCAGAGGTGTGGCTGTGAGCAGGAGCGCTGACTGCTGACCCCCCTTCACAGCAGTATGCAGTGTGGGACACAGTCCCTCTGCTCCTCACAGAACCTCTTCTCAGGGGGTAATGTCACAGCTCCCATTTTACAGATGCATAAACTGAGGCTCAGGAATGGAGTGCCTTGTCCACACTGCACAACTAGTGAGCAGCAGATCTGGGACAAGTCTCTAGCTCATCTATGTCCAGTCCCCCAGCCAAGTTATTGACAGCGAGGGCCTCAGTCTCCCCTCTGCACAGTGGCTAAATGGGGGCCCTTAGGGCTCTGACCTGCTGAGAAGGCTAGAGAACTAGAAGGACAATGGCATCCAGGAAACCTCTCCCTATTAAGCGCTCTGGTTTTTATTTTTAAAAAATAGAGGAGGGAGGAGTCCAGTGTAAGCCAAGCTCTGAGGAGCTAAATCTTGAGCTCAAGACAGGAAAGGGCATTAGCATCTGTCGGGCCCCTATGAACTCTGTGCTCAAACTCTGAGTGTGCTCAGCCTCGCAAGTAGCCAGGACTACAGGCACCTGCCACAATGTCTGGCTATTTTTCGTTGTTGTTGTTGTAGTTGTCATTGTTCGGCCAGCCTGGGCTGAATGTTCTGAGGGCTGAGATCATGCGTGTAGAAGCAAACTGAGGCTCAGCCCAGCCAAGTGACTCATCCAGGGCCACAGAGCTGGGACTCCCAACAGCCTTTTCTGTTTCCTTGGGGACATTCATGACTGTATAGTCATTATCCATTTTAGACGTCCCCTTTCTCTTTACCTAATGCAAGGGGTCCCAACAGCCAAAACCAGGTATCGTATGCTTCCTGTGCACACCATGGTCCAGTTCTCGTTGAAGCCTCACAACAGTCCTGTCACCTCCATTTTCTCAGTGAGGGAACTGAGGCTTGTAGAAGTTATAATGGCACGCAATAATGGGCACACAGGTAGCAAAGTCAGGTTGCAAATATAGGCTTTCTTACAGAAAAACGTCAAGCACCAGATTAGAGGGTGGATGTGACGATCTTTAAGGTCCCACCAATGTTGTGATGTCATAGGAAACCACAAAAGAGGACCAGGCCCAGGCAAGCTTACGCAGCTGGAGAGCAGAAATGCTGCATGACCACGGGCAGAGCCTCTGTCCCAGGGATGGGCTCAGCTCCTCTACCACTGAGGACAGCTGCTTAGGCACCAAAGGGAATGTGGTCCCCAAGACACTGGGAAACACCAAACATGAGACAACACATGCTGGGAGACTAAGAGGCAGAGAGAAGGGGGACAACTGAGGAGGGAGCACCGGCCTGGGTTGTGAAGGATGAGGAGTTCAGCAGACTGGGAAAGGCATTCCAGAGAGAAGGACCAGCCAAAGCCAAGCCTGGAGCATGCAAAGACTCTCCGGGACAGTGATTTTCAACCAGAGTGCCATGAAAAATTTTAAAGATCATTAATTAAATCATTTTTGAAAAGGTTCAAAGCACAGTAAATACACTCTTTTTTTTTTCTTAATCAACATAATTTGAGTGCCAGGGAAGTTTAATTATAGGCTCAGGTTAAAAAAAAAAAAGTTGAGAAACACTGCTGTAGGAGTTTAGGAGGATAGGAGGCTTCAGGATAGGGAGAAATGCAGCAGGCATCCCAGGGCGATTGTAACTCCCCAGGCGACACAGCCATGATGCCCACTCTCTGGGCTTCACCTTCCCCATCTAACAGTGAGAGCAGACGCAAGAACTGACCCATCCCAGAAAGGATCAGTAATGAGGGCGCTGCAATGCCAATGGGCAGGCTGCCTTTGCCCAGAACAATTTTCCAACCCAGACCCTTCCCCTCCCCAGAATGAGGCACGGTGATCTGAGTTGGTTGGAACAGTTTGGCCCCCCTGGGCGCATTTACAGCAGATTCACCAGGGTAGAGGTTTTCAAACATGTTCCATTTTGTAGCTTTTCAGTTTGACCAGAAAGTCCAGCCTCTGGGAAGGAACCTTGTCTTCAGGTGACTAATTTATTATTTTTTTATTTTTATTTTTTTTGAGACAGAGTCTCAAGCTGTCACCTTCAGTAGAGTGGTGTGGAGTCACAGCTCACAGCAACCTCAAAGTCTTGGGCTTAAGTGATTCTCTAGCCTCAGCCTCTCAAGGACTGCAGGCACCTGCCACAATGCCCAGCTATTTTTGTTGTTGTTGTTGTAGTTGTCATTGTTCGGCAGGCCCAGGCTGGATTAGAACCCATAGCCACTGAGCTACAGGCACCAAGCCAGGTGACTGATATATTTTAAGGAAGGTGAATTGTCTTACTCCTAAACCCTGAGGTGCTTTCTGTTTCAAGGCAGAACTAAGGCCCATCGAGTCAGCAGATAGTAGGCTCCTGAGACTGAGAACTGGCTTCTCAAGAAAACTAGTCACATGCCAATATCCATCAAGTTCCCCACCTGACTGTGGGCTCCTCAAGGCCAGGCCAGGTTAGATTCCTTTCTGTGACCCCAGGGCCCAGCCAGGGGCACACGGAAAGTACTCAGTGGCAGCTCACTGAATGAGGTGCAGTGTCTGGATATTCTCTCAGTGTCTGTAAACAGACTGATGATTCCCTGCCTGGGAGGCGGCTTGGGGTCTTGGCCAACACACAATCTCTGGAGTCAAGCAGAGCCCTGGGTTCAAACAGACCTCATGATGCACTTGAGACCTGAACAGGAGCCTGAACTGGACTGCACTTTCTCCTTTTGTAAAAGGAGGATAATAATTCCCATCTCCAGGAATATTCTGAGGGCTGAGATCATGCGTGTAGAAGCTTGACATAAATTGAAGAGCACCCAACAAGTGTTTCAGTAATATTCCCGTGCCCCCTGACCGACTTGGACAAGGTTAGAGAGCTAGGCCTCAGACCCTGGGCTCCTGGCTCCCCTCCCTCCATTCCCTCCTTTGAGCAGGGTTCAAAGGCAGTGTTCTTCCCACAATGCCAGGAGCCTCACATCACATCCTCTCTGGACCCCCAGCCTCCAGACGAGGCCTGGCACACAGGAGGGCCTCACCCAAGTGAGGCAAGCGTTTCAGGGTGATGGTGCTTTCCTCATCTGAGGGCCACTTTCCCAGAGCTGAAACTTTCCCCAGCTTTTGGCTCCAGCCCCTTCAGGAAACCTCCCTGCCCTCTGATGCCCATCTTCTGCGTGATCCTGGGCCTGACCTCCCTCTTGGGGTCTGTCTTCCCTACCCTCTGTGTGTACGTGACGGAGGTGGACTGGCAGACCTATGCGCTCAGACGCTCAGACTCCGTGACAATTCCCTGGGATGAGCCTCAGATGGTGGATGAGTCAGGGGTGTCTGCTGGCTCAGAAGCACGCCTGAACCCACAGGCCTGGTCTCAGGACAGGCGGAGGGGGAAGCAGATGTCCAGGGACTCCACCCACTATGACGTGGAAAGCACAGAGGTGACTGTTCTGCAAGGAGGGTGGGTGGAAGGCAGCGTGGCCTACGGAACGGGCTGAGCAGCCGAGCCAGGTGATCCAGGGCCCGTCATCCTGCCTGGGAACATGAGAAACACCCAGCTTCTTCCTCCATAAAACGGGCATAGTAGTTCACAGCTGGACATACTTTATCTCATAATATCTTGGTTCTCTTCCCTCGCTTTGAGCCCAGAACACTCATCAAGCCTCTCTTGAATTCTTGAGAGGCTGGCTGGGCAAGTCAGCAGATGGAGTCAGTATCTGTCCCCTGCCACTTGGCAGACTGTGCGATCTGGGAAGTGTCTTGGCCTCTCTGGGCTCAGACTTCTGACTAGTGCTATTCTGAAGATGGAGTGGGGAACAGCTAGCACTGAGCCAGGATGGAAGAATCTCTGAATCTCTCAGTGAAGAGCAACTCCTTTACCACCCATACCCTCCCAGCACCCAGTTTTGTTTCTTGGGACAGTGGAGTGAAGTGTGGGTTGGCAAGAGGATTGAGGCAAGGCTAAAAGGGGAAGCCAGAGCCTGGGGATTATGGGGAAGACAGCAAGTCAGGCCTACGTTGGGAGGACAGGAGGCCCAGTAGGGCAGCTGGTGCTGAGTCCCTCACCCAGTTAGGGCCAATCAGTAACACTCAGCTTCTGACCAGATGTACTTCCCTGGTCCCAGGTTCTAAAGTACCTGGATCAAACTGACAAACAGTGGAGAGGGGCATAGGGGTGATGACAGTGGCCAGTGCAGCAGCACCCACCAGAGGAACCCAGGCCGGTGAGAACCCAGTCCTGACGCTGTAAGTGCTTGTCAGGGCTGGAGGGCATGTGCTGGAGCCTCCTGTGCTGGCCAGCTGCCCCGATCTGGGCCCAGGCACCCCCTACAGACAGATAACCTGCTGTGACAGCAAGATGCTGAACATTGGGGATCCCTGGCAGACACTGGCCAACAAGGCTAGTGAACCGCCACTGCGGAAACACCTGCCACGTGGCTGCTCTGCCCAACCCAGGGGCGGCTGCATTCAGCCCATGTCGTGTCCAGGTCCCACCACTGACTAGCTGCTTTGAGTCTCAGTTTTGTCAGCTGTAAAATGGCTTTAAATGACCCTGTCCGAACCCATAGGGCTACTGTACAAATCTCCTGAGATCACTGTGAAAGAGTGTGATGGGGAAGGAGAGAATTAACCGAGCATTGTCCCTTGTCATCTCTTTTAACCCAAATCACAACAACCCTAAAAGGCAAGAACTGGTATAACTGCCCTGTTTTACGATCCAGTATGTCACGGTTCAGAGAGGGTAAGTCACCTGCCCGAGGTCACACAGCTGGAAAGCAGCAGGCACGTCTGGAACCTGGGCCTAGGACACTCTAGAGCTGGGCTTCTCCCCCTGCATGTGCCTTCCAGGCTGTGTTCCCAGCTTTGGTAAAACTCTTCACAGGAGTGAGGGAGGGAGTCTTGTCATTACTACTGTTATTTTATAGAACCCAAGGTAGGAAAGGCACTGTCCCGAGGAGTTTTCCTTTCCTCATCTGCCTCTTTCTTGACGTGGAGGAAAACAAGCTACCCAGTCTGCTGATTTCTGTGGTCTCAGACGATCAGAATCCCGGCTGTCTGGAAGAACCAACCTAAGAAAGCATGAACTTAATCTTTTCAAAGTTAACGTCTTCGAGGCGTCGCGTCAGTATTTGCGTTGGACACATAACCTTGTTATCTTAATGAAGATGAAGACCCACATTTAATAAGGCTAAGACAACTCAGGCAACGTAAGAAACAAAACAGGATATTGCAAAGAGATTAGGAAGCTTCCTCTGGACAGCGTGGATGGGCCGAGCGGGGACAGGGTGGGGGGCGGATGGTGCGGTCTACTCCAGGGGGCCAGAGAGTCCCTGTCCCAGACCTGGCCTCAGGACTCCACTGCCTGGACAGAGGGGAGCTGGGCTCCTCTCACTGCGAGCCTGCCTGGTGCCGGGGCAGAGGCTTCACTGGCTAAATTTAAACCAGCTGCAAGGACGGGAGTACTACAGTTGGATGGGGTGGGGAGAGGCTTACCTCATGAAAGAACTGTGGAAACGGCTGCTGGAAAGATAATAAAAGGATTAACTGCTATTTTAGTGGGCCATTTACTCTTCAATCAAAATGTCTCATCTATTTCCTGTTCTCCAGAGGCTCTGGGTCCAAAATTCCTTTGTCTATTACAGTGCATGGTAGCAGAGGCCTGTCATGAGAAATTAATAATTTTACAGGGAAGAGAGATTTTATTTATCTGGGTGTGGGTTGGGACCCGCCCCTTTCCCTGGGTTACCCACCCCATGGCAGGCAGGAGGGGGGCGCAGGGGAGGCGCTGAGAAGGAGCTGCTGAAGGCTCCAGAAGGTGGCACCCAGTAGGGCTGCCCTAGGACCCCAGAGAATAATCAGTTGAGCAAAAGATCCACATAAGCAAGAGCATTAAGTATAGAGAGAGATGTAGGTTCGAAGCCACCCTTATAGTTAGTAGTTGTGTAATGTTGAACAAGTAACTTTTATTATTGTTACTATTGTGATTCTTAGGCTCTATTATTATTATTGCTATTGTTACTGTTTGTCTCATCTAACTGTATGACCTGGGGCAAATTATGCAATCTTTCTGAGCCTCAGTCTCCTCATCTATAAAATGGGCGTTTAACAGTAGCTGCCCCACAGGGGCTATGCTGAGGGCCAGGTGGAGTTATCACTTAGCGGAGCACCTGCACATGGCCAACCCTCAGAAGCTGCCTGCTGGTATGATTGTCACCATAATCCCAACCCCCGCCACAAGGCAAGACCAGGTGTTCTCAGAGGAACAAGATGAAGGCCAGCTGGACCGCACTGAACCTTTGTTTCTCCATCTGTAAGAACCCTTGCTTTTACCAGACTCATAAAGATTGATGTAAACATAGGTTAGTGTAGACACGGCTCAGACACCACGTCCTCCATGAAGACCTCTGGGCCTCCCCACCAGGACCTGTCATGGATCTCCCACCCATCCCTGAGTGTGAGTGTCCCCAGGGCCAGGTGGAATCAGATGAGGTCCTGGCAGCCTGGCCTAGGAATGAGATCGTGAGATGGCCCTGAGTAACCTAGGCCCTGGGCCCCCGGCTGGGCTACCACTCCCCAAGCTAGAAAATGGGCAGGGGAGGCCTAGATCCTTTCCAAAGTCCCTAAAGTCCAACACAGACACTCCCAAATACTGATTCCACACAGAGGCCTCACTGTGAGAAGGCCACGGACCACATTGTGTCAAGGGCCATGCATCCTGCACCTAGGCCCCTGCAGACACCAATGGGCTCACACAGGAGAAAAGGCATGAGGACTGTGGCTCGTTGGCTGTTGGCTCCAGGGTCTCAGGGAAAGACAGGCCCCACTATCTTCCAAGAGGTCAGGCCTGGCCTGCAGGCTCTGTCTACTGGTTATCTCCTTTCAGGGAGGGGCATGTACAAGACCCCAAATGAACCACGGCATGCCCAGCGGTGGCCCATCAGCCTTCCCTCCAGTATCCTCTCAACCAAAGGCACAGGATAAAATCAAATACTCAGCCTGCCAAGTGCAGCCTCTCCCCACCACCCCTCTGGATACCAGGACACCAACCACTGGTTCTGTCCTCCTGCTTCCCCTTGGCACAGGCAGTGGCCTGCTCACTAGTGTACAAAGGGACCTCCTGCTGCTCCTTCAAGATCCAGCCTCCTGGAAGCTGCAGAAACTGATCCCTCACATGTCCAGCTCACAGATTCACAGGCCAGCTGGCCCCAAGGGTCAGCACCTTGCTCCAGGAGGACGGAGTTTATGCAGCCGGCTGCCAGTGGCTCCCTGCCTCCTTCCTGCATATGTCACCCCCGGGTTCTGGGCAAGGGAGAACACTGGACCTTCCCAGACTGAATGTTCCACAAGAAAGAGCCCAGAAAGAGGAGTGTAGAAGGCTTGACCTTGGCTACAACACTGGACCCTGTAGACCAGACACACTACTGCCCTGTGACTGGGCAGATGAAGCAGCAGCCTTGGAGACCTATGGTTCTCATCATGCAAATACATCAAGGCACACCCTGCCACCCATGTGTTCTTGTCATACAAACACATCAAGGCACACTCTGCCACTCTTTCTTGGGGGCAGGCACAGAGATTAGGCTGAGGATATCAGGGAGTAAGACCATGGTCCCAGCCTCTGACACAGGTTCTAACCCAGCGAAAGGAGAACACAGAGATGACCAGTCAGAAGGGCCAGAGGCCCGGGTGCCACACTTAACGCTCCTGCCTCTCTCCCCCCACAGAAACTGTGTCCGACCTCAGCCACAACACTGCTGCTGCTCTCCAGGACCTTAGCTACTACCCCTGGGCCTTCCCCCAAAGCATGCCCTGAGGATCCACAGCTCTCAAGGTGGATGCATGACTCAGTGCTTTCTGGGGGAAGCCAAGGCCACAGGCAGCTCAGAAGGCCCAGAAAGCCTCCCTGGGAAGGTCGCCATGGAGGCCTCGTGTGGAGGAAATGTTCTTCACCCCCAGCAGGTGGACGTGGAGTCCCTGTTAAGGGAAGGCTTGGCCAAGCCTGTTGTGACCTAGAGCACAGGGCCCTGTGGCATCCTCAGGCACGTTTATGCTTCATGGTAGGGGATGGGGTGCCTGGCGAGTCCGAGGGGCCCTCTACCAAGGTTCCCAGTGCTGGGGCACTGACCATGTTGAGCTGTGGCCACATCACAGCATTGCTCCTTCCCTCCTCAGCCAGCCCCAGGCGGCCTCTCCCCCGGGAGCGAGCTGGTGCCTCTGCCTGCCAGGCTGGATGAGGCCAGCGACCGTGAGGACTCACCATGCACTTGTTGGGCTTCTCACCCGAGTGCACCCTCATGTGGATGAGCAGCTTGTAGCGGGCATTGAAGGGCTTGTAGCGGCGCACGCAGCCTGCCCAGAAGCAGGTGAAGTCCTCACCCTTGCGCTGGTCAATGTGGCTCTTTTCGATGTGCCGCACCAGCTCCTCCTGCTGTTCGTACGCTGCGCAGCAGTCCACCCAGCGGCACGCCTGCTGCCCAGCCACCACCGCACTCGCCAGGCCCAGCCCCAGGCCTCCAAGACCAGGGCCGGATGGCAACTGAGGCAGGGGATATGGGGGTGGCAGGTCCTGATGGTGAGGTCCGAACAGCTCTGAGAACTCATCTGCAGGTTCCTGCTTCAGGAAGCCGCCCTTCCGGCAGGCTTCAAGTTGCAAACTGCCCTCAAGGCTATCAGTGGACACAGGGCCAGGCCGGGCCCGCTTGGGAAGGCCCCCCAGGTCTCCCGGCAGAGGTGGACTTCGAAGTCCATTTATACAGGTGACCAGAGCTGTCTGGGAGCAGCGGGCAATGGGGGTGATGTCAGAGGAGGCACAGGGCGAGGAGGAGGCTGAGGAGCTGGTGGGCAGGCCCAAGAGGCAGCAGCGCTTCAGGCTGCCCTCGGGGAGGTGGGCCTCAGGCTGGGGGCCCAGGCTAGAGCTGGGCTCACTGCCCAGCAGGTAGCCGGAAGGTGCAGGGTTGGCAAGGCCTCTGGTGGGGAGGTCCAGGTCTGTGTGCAGGCCAGTGGCTGGCGGGGCCCGGCAGTGGGTGGACAGGGGCGTGCGGGCCTCTGTCATGGCCTGGAAGTCGGGCAGGGACTCCTGCTTGATGTGTTGTGTGGCTGTGAGGCTGCCGTTCACATATGTGGCCTGGGATCTGGGTGACCTGGAAGACAGTGGCCAGAGAGATCATGAGAGGATGGGCACTCCATTGGGGGAGGTCCAGGGAAGGGCTGGAGGGGCTGGAGGGGAAGCTGAGGACCAAGGGACAGGGAAGCTCAGAGCGGAAGACAGAGGTGAGGGCTATAAGCGGAGAGAGGAGGCACATGGACTGGTTGTCTCGGAAGCAAGAAAGAGTGTGGAGGGAAAGAGGGGGAGAGAGAGAGGACGAGGAGCTCACCCACCCCTGGAGTCCTGGACACCATCCTGACACCTGAGTTTTTAAGGCTGGCATTTTGAGGAACATCCAGATCCAGTGTGTCATAAATTCCACTTACATTTCCCTTGGATCTTTCTTAATTTTTGTAATCTCTCTTAATTTTTAAAAATGTTAATCGTATGAAGTTTTGCCTCCAAGTAGCCTGTCTTCCATTGTTAATGGCAGTGAGTGGGGGTTGAATCACGGTCACAGTGAGAGGGGCAGCAGGCATAACTGAAGAACAGC
The DNA here is from genome assembly GCA_963574575.1 of Galagoides demidoff. Lineage (NCBI taxonomy): Eukaryota > Metazoa > Chordata > Mammalia > Primates > Galagidae > Galagoides > Galagoides demidoff. Next base: position 15,080 of record CAUYQV010073159.1, read on the forward strand.
TTCTGGGGAGCGGGGGCCAGGGTTTTAGGCCCAGACACTCCAACTGACTATGGGGAACATACCAGGTTCAGCCATGCTCCAGTGGTGAGAACTTCTGGGCAGTCTTTTTGCTATTCTGGTCTCTCTCCTGGTGGGGGTGAGTGGGTGTGGCTGTCTTCTCCAGGTGGGCAGTGCCTAGAGGTCTCCCCCAAACGTGGGGTGCTCCCTCTGCCCTCTGCACTAGAGGCTAGGCTTGAGGGGCACAAGAGGATTCTTACACCAAAGCACCCACCATTCTGGGTGAGGGACCAGGCAAGGTGCAGAGAAGGACCCCAGGGCCTGCCTAACACCAGAGCACTCTGAGAAAGGGAAAGGCCAGGAGAGCAATATGGGGCTGAGAGCCAAAGAACCCCCACTGGCTGGCTGAGCAGAAGAGGAGACCTGGTGCTGTCCCCATTCTGGCTAGGGTGCCCGTGTGACCTCACCGCGTCTAAGCCTTGGTTCTCTCACATGTAAAATGAGAACTAAGCCCCTCTGCCTCAGGGGCCAGCTGCCAGGATGATGAGAGGGCCCTGTGACCACCCTCTGGGAAGGAGCTGGCAGGACAGAAGAGCTGTTATCACTGCTATTCCAGTGCCACTGTCCCAGGCTCTCTGCAGCTAGTGCTGTGGGGTCATCATCCGCCCTCTGCTTCCTAAGGTAACCTTCCAGCCCCAGCCCCTCCCTCTCTGGCTCCCTGCAGCTTTAGCACCCCCCAGCTCCAGCCAGGAAGGGACAGAGAAATAGCCAAGTGAGACCCTCAGAGAGTAGGGCTCTAACCTCAGCTCACATGCATCAAAGGAAGCCACAGGGAACCTAGATTCTCACAGAACAATGAATGACTCCAGACAGGAAGAGTAAACACCCGTCTAGTTCACATCATACCCACTCAGAGCAGAGCTCCCACAATAACACAGGCTCCAGCGGGAGATCTCTGCTTCCTTCACCAAGGTACCCCGGCACCAACCACAGTGCCTGGCACATGATAGGTACTCAACAAACTGCTGGGGAAGGAATGAGCTGCAAAGAGGCAGCTGGCCAGGTTTTAGAATCCGTGGCCAGTGAAGCAGGTCTCAGGTCAGCAGCCCCAGGCAGTGGATGAGGGTCCTGGGGCTGGGCCGGTGTGCACAGAGGTCTGTCAGTGACTGAGTTCGCTGTCGGCAAACCAGAGGGCAGCTGCTATGGTCTGAACATCTGCCCCCTCCAAAACTCATGTTGAAACTTAATCCTCAGTGTGGTAATGTTGAGAGGTGGGGCCTTTAAAGGTGAATAGGTCATGAAGGCTCTTCCTTCCTGTGCAGATTAATCTGTTCACAGGTCAATGGATTACCAGGTTATTACAGGAGCGGGACCAGTAGCTTCATAAGAAGACAAACAGACCCCCAGCTCCCTCGCTGCCCTCTGCCACTCAGGACTCTCTCTGTAGAGTTTCCACCAGCAAGAAGGCCGTCAGCAGATACGGCCTCTCAACCTTGGACTTCTCAGCCTCCAGAACTGTAAGAAATAGATTCCTTTTCCTTATAAATTACCAGTCTCAAGGCATCTGTTACAAGCAACAGAAAAGCAGAGCTGGGGCCCTTCCCATATGCAACCTGATGAAACGCCCTTGCAGAGGTGGACATCCGTGGATATGCACGGACACTGAATGGTCACCTGGCAGGGCTCAGTGGGTGCTGGCTCCTGGGGCAGGAGATGGCCTGGAGAGGACCCCTCTCTCCCTGGGAGCAATATAGGTTTGGACACCCCATGAGGTCAGAGCTGGGTTTTCCTTCCCTGACCTGAGAAGTTTCCTTTTTCTCACTTTGCTTTTCTCTTTCTCCATGTGGAGGAAAGCAAGCTACCCAGTCTGCTGATCTCTGTGATCTCAGACCGTCAGAATTCCAAATTGCTGAATCTTCCTCTTCTTAAATGACAGGTTCTCTGTGAAAAGCCACCCCAGCTTGTGCAATGGGGAAACACCTCAATAAAGCCATCTGTGTGCTTCTCCCAAGGCCCTGGCCAAGCTGTGGCCATGGCTGTGCTACTAAGTGCTCTCATGCCTCTGTTTCCCCGTGTGACATGTCCCAGCAGCCAAGCAGATTAGGTGAGGCCTGAGCTATTGGTCCTTGGCCTCCTCGGGGTGTCCGCAGAGGCAGCTGACAGGGACATGGGCACATACCTGTTAGGGTGGGAGAAATGCAGCAGCCTCTCACAGGCTGGGGGCTGACCTCGGGGTGGTGGGGTTCCTGTGGAGAGAAATAGGCCTTGACAGCAGGTAGGGCCAGGGCCTTCGGCAAGGTCCAGGTCCAGCAGGCTCTTCTCTGATCCCGGGGTGCAGTGGCCGTAGCTCCCGTTCACTAGGCAGAGAGAGACAGGGAGAAGGAGACAAGTGAGCAGGACTGCAGGGCTGTAGGCAGGGGTGCAGGTGTGACAGTGCACCTGGGTCTGCACTAACTGCATCCCTGCTGCGTTGGAGGCACCAAGAGACCTCACTTAACCCTTTCCAATCCAATTTTTCTGTCCCCCACACATACTCCTCAGCTCTTATTTATTTTGGGTGGAAAAGAGGTTGGTGGATTACTTGTAATTATCCTCCAGTTTTAAAAGAAGAAAAACGTAAGTATGAACCCAGCTGATGATTACTTTAGGTTACATAAAATAAAATAGTTTACTTTTGTTTATGAACAACAACAGAAAATCATCATGTTGGATGAGGTCCGACGCAGGACTGGAAAGGGTTAATTCTTCAAATCACCAAGCAAAACAGCATCTGTTACTGCTAGTCCCAAATTGTGTTACAGCTCAGACACACATGCATTTACGGCCATTCACACCTCTGTGTCCTCTGGTTCTCTGACAGCCTAACTATCTGGTGCCCTGCCTTGCCCTGCTAGCTGGGGGCTTTTATGAAGATTAACTGAGGCAGTAGATGTGAGAGTGTTGAAAACTATACACAGTCAAACAAAAATGTCAGGCATGGTCCTGATGAGCTCCTTCTCCTTTCTGAGCCTCACTTTGCTCGTCTACAGGTGAGGAACGCTAATCTGGAAACTACCTTCTTGGGCTTTCTGCCCTGCCGCCTCCCACAGCGATGCCAAGGACAAAAGAACACGAGCTTTGGGCCTCACAGAACTCGATGTGAGCCCCTAACTGCCCCAAACCAACCCTCAACTCGGACAAATTTCTGTGTGTGGGCTGATGCTGTTTCCCCAGTGTGGGATGAAGACAGCCCTGTCGTATCTCCATCGAGGCTGTGAGGTTCTAAGAGCAGCCAAAGCCTCGAGCACAGTGCTGGAACCTCACAGGCACACCAGGGTTGGAGATTGTTCTTACCATTAAACGTACTTCAGAAATACCGGGTGCCTTACAGATGCAATAAAACATCAACAGACCCAAGTATTGTCCAAGTACTGTCAACACTGACCAAGGTAAACCATTAAGAAGGCTGATCCCAGAACTTAACACGAGGACAAGGTCAATAACAACAAAAGCAGCATCTGCCCAGTGGTAGGGACAGGCCCTGGACTGGTGATTCATACCCCGTCTCCTTTGAGCACAACCACTGCCAGCTCAGGGAGATACAAGTATCATCACCCCCATTTCACAGAGGAGAAAACAGAGGCTCAGGAAGGTACAATTACTCTCCCAAGAACACACAGCTAGTAAGCCTATGAGGTAGATTTCTGTCCGGGGTCTGTCAGACCCAACCCCTACAACTTAATCCCTATGCAACAAGAAGAGGCCTTTTGGTGAGCCCACCCGTGAGGGTCCATCCCCCCAACCCTAATTCTAGCCCATTCAGACCCAGTCCCTTCAGCACACAATTATCCAGGTGCCACTAGTGCTAATTTGCCAGGTGCCCACAGCTCTGGACAGAGCTGGCCTGCAGGGCACTTTAGTTTGCAGAGAGGTAAGTAGAGCCCAAAAGCTCCCAGGGAGGGTGGGGGGTCCAGGGGCTCAGGGTCCCAGACACCAGTGAGCCTCAGGTGAACTTAGGTGAACAGCTGCTCCCTGCTACCTTCCCGGCTGAGCTCCCAGCCCGTCCTGCGCAGAAACGCTTGTTCCTGCCGGCCTCAGCTGCTGCCTGGCCAGCTCCTCACACACTTACTTTTTAATAACTTGGTTGTTTTTTAATTAAAAAGAAATCCCTGGTAACAAATGTGAATGGCCTGAGTTAACGAGAGCAGGCTGCCGCTTATTTAACTCCGTCTCTGCTTGGCTGTCTCTGCCTTTTCCAAATCGTTTCTGCATGCAATTTTATTGTCCCATTGAGGCAAACCCTGGGACAGGGCCTCAGAAAACTGTGGATAATTTTATGACCATTAATAGCATTTGGAGCAGAGAGAGCTTAATCATCACACGGGGCTGTTTCGCCAGGATCTTTCTCCCAGAGGCTTGGGTGGGGGTGCAGTTCTGAGCTCCCTTCGAAGATCTACCAAGTCTTTTGGGGGCCTCTGGCTTCCTTCTCCCCCTATTCCCTTGGGGGACTGTTGCAATGAAGGAAAGTGGGCCCTGGGAATGGCAGTGAGAAGCATCTCACACCTTCCCAGGGCCCAGCCTGGGAGCAGGGCTCAGTACAAGGTCTGTGGCAATGAGGTGCCTTTGGCCAGGCTCAGGGGTATGGAAGAGGTTGGGCCATGATTCAAGAAAGTCCAGGGTTCCCAGAATTCAAAGTGCATGTCCTGCTGCCTCTGGGTCGATGGCTGAATAACTGGAGTCCCCCAAATAACCGTGCCCACCTTTGACTCCAATGGAGGTCACGCCAGAGAGCCTCTAGGGAAGTAAAAAGCAAAAACCATAATGATGGCTCCAAACTTTAATCTTGGCGATAACTCTGTCAGGTGGGTAAGCCCACCCCATCCATAGATGAGGACACGAAGGCTCAGAGAGGTCAAGCAGCTTACTGATGTCACACAGAGAGGAGGGGGTCAAGCTGAGCTCAAACCCATCACCTCTGTGGGAAGAGTCATTACTCAACAAACTACTAGGCTGGGTGGGGTGGTTCATGCCTATAATCCTAGCACTTTGGGAGGCCGAGGCAAATGGATAGTTTGAGCTCACAACTTCAAGACCAGCCTGAACAAATGTAAGACCCTGTCTCTACTAAAAAATAGAGAACAAAAAACTGAAGCAAGAGGATTGCTTGGGCCCAAGAGTTGGAGGTTGCTATGAGTTATGATGCCACAGCACTCTACCCAGGGGGATAGCTTGAGACTCTGTCTCAAAAAAAAAAAAAAAAAAAACTACTGGGGCCTCTCAGATGCTTCCCCTCTACATATAGTAAAAAATTCTCCTGCAATTAATAAAGAAGCCAGCTTTGGGAGGGAAGGAGGAAAAGCCTAATTGTGCTGGCATCGCCTGGTGCTCCAAACCCATTCAAGCCCTTGTCTCCTGGGACCCTCACAGTGCTCTGCGTGAAAACATAGATCTCCCAAACTTGCAGAGGGACACTGAGCACCAGACGCAGCAAGTCACCATCCTAGACGGTATAATTACTCCACAGCCAGGGCCCAAACCTAGGTCTTTCAAAACCTCCACTCTGCCCCAGGCTGCACACTTTCTCAGAGGCTAGAAGTTAAAGCCGGGGCTATTAACACGTGTCCCAGACATGCTGGTGCCCTTGGGAAGACCACTGCCTGCCACGAGCTGAAATCTGCCAGAAAAGATGTGGGCATTGCTTCACCACCCTGGGGTAGGAGTGGGTGCCCTGGGAGGGGCTGGCACCCAGTGGCCATGTCTCACTCTGCGCCACAGGGGCCAGGAGCAGACCGTGGCCTGGCCTTCTTCATGCACATGAAGCTCCTTTGGAGTCTGGGATGTGACAGGGGCTGTGTTCATTCTTACAAGTTGATGAGAAAGCTTAGAATACCAGGGTTGGGACCAGCTGACCATCTGTTTCATTAACAGGTAGGAAACTGAGGCTCAGAGAGGGAAGGGACCTGCCCTGGTCACACAGCAAATCCATGGCTGAGCCCTAAATGGCACTTCTGAAGCCAGGTAGAAATCTGGTTTGGTTTCCTCCTCAAGCCTCTTTGAGACAGAGTTTTACTGTGTCTCCCTTGGTAGAGTGCTGTGGCGTCACAGCTCACAGCAACCTCAAACTCCTAGGCTCAAGAGATCTCTTGCCTCAGCCTCCCAAGTAGCTGGGACTACAGGCGTCCACCACAACGCCCAGCTATTTTTTTTTTCCATAGTTGTCATTGTTTAGCTAGCCCAGGCCGGGTTTGAACCTGCTACTGTTGGTGTATGTGGCTGGCACCATAACCACTGTGCTATGGGCATCAAGCCCAAACCTGTTTTCTTATCTGTGAAATGGTGCTAACACCTATTCCACAAGGTCATGGTGATGAGATTATAGGCACAATGAATTTGGCATGTTACCTGGCTCATAGCAAGCCTTGGAAAAGTAATGATTATAGTTACTTCTTCTGCATTTCCCTGAGTTCAGGGCAGGGACATGTTTCCCCAGAAAGGTCAGGCCTGGTCAACTCTGAGCCCAAACTCAGAAAAATAAACCCCAAAGTCTTTGGGGTTCACCAAATACAGGACTGAGCAGCTTGAATGAGCTCATAGCCAGCAAATCTGAAGCAAATAGCTCCAGTTACACACCAGAGAGCTTTGCAAATTACCATAATGACTTGGCAATAAAGTGGCACCACATATAAGGTGACTCCCCACAAGAATTTTAATTTATGCCCAAACCTGCCAAGTCTGCCTGAGAGTGGACAACGATGTATTCAGCATCTAAAGCCCAGATGCCGCCTCCTTGCAGCCCTGGGAGGAGCCAGCAGCTGAGGCCAGGCAGGCCTACATGACGACTGCCTTCTTGTTCACCAACAAGCAGCTTTTAGCACCTGCCTGGTACCAAGCTCTTAAAACTTTAAAAAAACTTTTCATAGTCATCACCTATAAGCATCATTATAACCCTTGGGATTTAGTTGTCTGGGCAGGTGCAGAGGGGGCAAGCGATTTGTCCAAGCTCACACAGCAAGTATATGGTTCAGACTTCCCTGGCTCAGCCACCTAGTCAGCAAACTTTCTGCAAAGGGCAAAACGGTCAATAATTTAGGTTTTGTGGGCCATATAGTCTCTCCAACAACTACCCAACTCTGCCATTGTACCATAACCATAAACAAAATGTGACCAGTAAATGAGTGAGGCTGTGACCCAATAAAACTCAATTTAGAAAAACACAGGCTCTTGGGCTGTTAATCTGCCAACCCCCAATCTCATGTAGCAGTTAGAGAGACAGGGATTCAACATCTAAAATGATCATATATCCCTGCGTCTGAGAAATGGGAGGAACTGATGGTGTGAAAATCACTGTCAAATACTGAGCACAAGGCAGGCCCCTGGTGGCCATTGAACAAATGAAAGTGCCTTCAGCCTGGCTCCCCCAGTCCAGGCTCACCTGCCCACCTGAGGTTACCCTCACACCTCATCATGCTTTGCTGCAGTGCAGCCACACATCCTCACCATCACACAAGGGTAGCCTGATTCTTCCAAAGCCCCCAGGACCCTCAGAGCTCATCAGACGTGCATCTATGTCTCCTCATGGAACATTCCCCACCCTCCCCGAGCTCCACTTATAGCTCACAGCACCCCTTGCAAAGAGCAGCCATTTGGGGTGCACCTTCTGCATGCCCAGTGCATGCCCAGCACTTCACCTGCTTTATCTCTACCTCTCCACAGCATCAGAGTTCGATTATGATCCTCTGTACTGCCACATTCCAGCCTTTAAGCACAGCTGAACTCCTAGCCTCCCTCTGAGTCTGAGAAAGCCTTCAAGACGAGGATCTGGGAGCCTCAGAGCTGCTCAATGTCAGTGCATCCCTGGGCATGGTCTGTCCCACTGACTTCAAGTATCAGAGAGAAAACAGAGGCCCAGATTAAGGAAAAGGCAAGTCCTGGTCACATGAGTAGGTTCTCTAGAACCTGGGCCCCACTATGGACACTTCCTCTCATTCCCGGAACACACACAGGTGGTGCTTGCAAATGCTAAGAGGGTAGATGACTGGAAGGACTGTCCCAAGTTCACTTTCCTGCCTAATACAGCATGTCCATAAAGTTCATTGCAATTTTAAATAGTTGTCTATTTAACTTTATGGATACCCGGTATGGACCAGACCATGTGATTTAGGGGAAACTGAAAAGGCCTCGTCACGCAAACACCTAAGTTGAAGGCTTCCTCCCTTAACTTTTTGTCTAGAGTGTGACATCACCCATTGAGCCTCACTTTCTTCATCTCTAAAATGGGGATAAGAACCCCAGCCCCAGGGGATAGCTAGCCCTGAGGGGTAAGTGAGGTAATATGTGTGGAGTTTTTAGCACCCTGCCTGCTTCAGGCAACACTCTGATAAAGTTGTCTTTGTTGCTATCTTGACTGGCTGGGAGATGCAGTCACAGCCTCCTGGGGCAGGCCTGCCTTCCTGGGCAGCAAGGCCAGCAGCCAGGGAAAGACAGCCTCAGGCCAATGGGGCCTCCTCTGGGAGTCAGAACACAGGCACTGCAGGCTTGGTTAGGGGAGAGCAGGGCTGGGACCCCCTCTGAGCCTCAGCATTCCCCTCTGTGCAGTGGGTGTGTGGCAGATACTGTGTTCTGCCCTTCCCAAGTCCAGGCAGGGTGAGTGGCTCATCTAAGGACACACAGGAGAGCTGTGTCCACGCTTCTGACCCCTCTGCCTCACTGTACTCCCTCATCACCCCCTTTTCCTTTCCCATAAAACCCAAAGGCCTGGAGAGCAGCAGGGAGAGGGGGCTTCCGAAAGAGAAGAAGCAGGAAGGTGGACAGCCCGGCAGATAGGTCAGTCGAGGCCCACTTGCTGCTCTCTTGCTTGTCTGGAGCCACTTCAGGGCGTTCAGGGCCATCAGGGGGCCCATAACCTCAGCAGGGCCTCCAGAGCGGCAGGCCTGATGCTCGAGGCCTCACGCCGGGCTTATGGCTGCCTGCTGTCTCTTATCCCAGACCACAAGAACCCCATAAATTCTCTTTTAAAGCCAGGCTAGATTTACAGGGACCTGGGCCAGTAAAACCTGAGCAGGCTCCCCTCAGGACGGCGCCGCAAAGAAACCCACGTGAGGCCATAGCCCTGCCCCAGCCCAGGGCCAAGAGAGGAGCAGCCTGCAGCCGGTCACACACGTCGATACAGGTACAGGTATGTAAGCAATACACAGAGGGGCCAATTTTCCCTCGGACTCTGTTACTGCTACCAAATTAGCACGTATTTATTATAGAAAAACATTAGGAAATGAACCTAGGCAACACATGGAAAACTGGCATCACCTATAAGGCATGGGCCAGAGAGCCACAGCAGACACTGAAATAAACCAGCCGCCGTGGCGTTTTCCTATGAATCTATACGTCTTTGACAAAAAAACAGAATAATAAGCACATTTCTTTATACTCTGTGTTTTCTATAGTAACATATCATGAAGACTGAAGTTGACAGAGTTGCCTGTTATATGCCAGACAGCACTAGGCTCTTTCCCTGCTAGTACTGCAAACCCCATTTGCCATAGCAAAGAAGGTACTTGCCCACAGTCACATGGCAGGTGATAGGGTCCAGACGCAAGGCCAGCTCCACCAGACTCAGAAGACACTGGCTTCCCCAGTGTATTAGTCAGCTCCAGCTGCTATAACAAAATACCACAGTCTGGGTGGCTTAAACAACTGAAATTTATTTTATTTTCTCCTAGAAGTCCAAAATCAAAGTGCCAGTCAATTCGGTTTTGGGTGAGTGTTCTCTTTCTGGTTTGTAGACAGCCTTCTCACTCTGTCTTCACGGTGCAGTGCACACAAGTGCACTCTCTGGTGTATCTTCTTATACGGCCATCAGTCTATAGGATCATGACCTCACCCTATGACCTCATTTAACTTTATGTCTATAGAGGTCACATCTCCAAATACAGCCACACTGGGGTTAGAGCTCCAACATACGAATTTCATGAGGACATAAATATTTATTCCATAACGCACAGTATCCATTCCCTCTTTTCCCCTCCCTAGTAGGGTCCTATATTTCTTGTTATGCATCTATGCAGCTTGAGAAGAGACAGTATAGCACAGCAGATAAGAGTGTAGATTCTAGGACCAGAATGACTAGGTTTGGATCCTGGTTTTGCCATTTACTAGCTCTGTGACCTTGACCGTGTCTGTCATCCCAGACCACAAGAACCCCATAACTGTGTTTAAGCCAAATGACTTAGCTTCTTAGTGCCAGTTTGTGAGGTTGAAATGGTATATATCAAGTACCTAGGACAGCACCTGGCACACAGCAGGCCTAAGTGAAGTGTCTGCCATCGTTGTTGTTATTACTCTCACTCCAGGGTAGGCTGTGAGAGGTGATGGTGATGAGTTACCACAGTGATTGGCTCAAAGATCGGCATGTAAGGCAAGTTGGTTTCATGAGACAGAATCCTGGTCTTTCTGTCTGATGAAAATTTTCTCTGTTCCTCTGCATGTGAACGAGAAAGCATGTGGCCCCGTGAGCTAATAGAAACCATCTTATTATTACAAGGGAAGTTAGTTGGAGACTAAGGTAAATAAAGTGAGCCATCTCAACCAAAAAAAACAGCAGAGAAACTAAGTCACAGCACTAGAGCCACCAAGAACCTCTTGTGTGAACAGCAGAATTCCTGTAGTGTTTTAAGCCTGTCACAGATGGGTTTTCTGTTACAATCCAAAACAACTTTATTACTACAATATTCTTCTACAAAACAATTTTTATCCACGCTGACAATCTTTGTCTTTATAGTTTAAATATTTAGTCCATTTATACCATTTACATTTAATTAACTACCACATATCTGGGTTTATTTTTTGTCCCACCTCTTCTATGTTCTTTTTCTCTCCCTTCTTTCAAATCAGTATTGTAAAAATTATTCAATTTCTTTTTCTATTAAAGAGTTAGATAAACATTCTTCTATATTAGCGGTTATCCTTAATTTACTGAAGTCTAACCTATATTACTGCAGGCATGTGTCACTTAACAAGGATACATTCTGAGAAATGCTTCTTTAGGTAATTCTGTTATTGTGCAAACATCATAGAGTACACATAAACAAACCTAGGTGGTAGGGCCTACTACACACCTGGGCTCTATGATATAGCTTATTGCTCCTAGGGTACAAACCTGTACAGCACATTACTGGCCTGAATATTGTAGGCAGTTATAACACAGTGATAAGATTTGTATATCTAAACACATCTAAATATACCCAAGGTACAGTAAAAATATGGTACTACAAATTACAATCTCATGGGGCCACCATCATATACACAGTCTGTTGCGGTCTACAACTTTGCCATGCAGCCCATGATTATACTTTTACTATTTTCTTAATAGGGAAAGAACTGCAGGACTCTTAACTGCATCCATGCCCCTACATGCACACGTGTGCATGCACACACACAAAAAACTTTGGGTTATTGTTACTGTATATTTCAGTTCTATATATACAGTACATTTTAAACCTTATGAGATATTATTAACGTTTTGTATAGTCAATATTTTAAAAAATACTTTCCCCGGGGTGGTACCTGTGGCTCAGTGGGTGGGGCACCAGCCCCATATACCAAGGGTGGAGGGTTCAAACCTGGCCCTGGCCGAACTGCAACAAAAAAAACAGCTGAGTGTTGTGGCAGGTGCCTGTAGTCCCAGCTATTCAGGAGGCTGAGGCAAGAGAATCACCTAAGCCCATGAGTTGGAGGTTGCTGTGAGTAGTGTGATGCCACCGCACTCTACTGAAGGTGATAAAGTGAGATTCTGTCTCTACAAAAAAAAAAAAAAAAAAAAAAAAAAAAAAGACTTTCCCCTTCTTGTGCTGCCATGGGGAGTCATTTGCGTTATACATTAAGATTTTTTAAAAAACTTGTGTGTTGGGCAGGCGCAATGGCTCACATCTGTAACCCTAGCACTCTGGGACACCAAGGCGGGTGTATTGCTTGAGCTCAGGAGTTTAAGACCAGCATGAGCAAGAGAGAGACTCCATCTCTACTAAAAAAATAGAAAAACTACCCAAGTATTGTGGCCCACACCTGTAGTCCCAGCTACCTGGGAGGCTGAGGCAAGAGGATCACTTGAGCCCAGACATTTGAGGTTGCTGTGAGCCTGGGCAACAGAGACTCTGTCTCTAAAAAAAGAAAAATGTAAGTATACAAGGAATTCTCTCAACATTTATTTGTCTGAAAATGTTATTTCATCTTTATTTCTGAATGATATTTTTATTGGGTATAGAATTCTAGGTTGGCAGTTACCTTCTTTTAGTATATTACGTTTTATGCCACTGTCATATAGATTTCATAATTTCTATTGGAAAGTTATCTATAAAGTCTTTCGAAGGTACTATATCCTCCCCCTCAACTATGACTACTTTCAAGATTTTCTTTCTAGTTCGGCATGACTCTGATGTACCTAGGTGTGACTTTCTTTGTGTTTATTCTGCTTGAGGTTCATAGGGCTTCTTAAATATGTGGCATGATGTCTTCTGTCAGTTTCAGAAAATCGCTGGCCATTATCACTTCAAACATTACCTTGCCCATTATCTTTCCCCTATCTTTCTGGGGCAATAATGTATGTTAGGCCTTTTCCCAATATTCTACATATCTCTTTTGCTGTTAATATTTTGGATTTGCCTACTAAACTATTTTTCCAGGTCACTAATCCTCTCTTTAACTGCATCTAACATCTAGATTTATCGTTGAGTTCTTAAATTTAGTTACTGTATTTTTCAGTTTTAAAATTTTCATTTGATTGATTTTTAACTGTTTTCAGATCTCTGTTGAAATTTTCTATCTGATAATCTATTTCCTTGAACATAGTAAACAAAGCTATTTTAAATCCTATTTCTGATAACTCTGACATCTAGACTACCTGTAAACCAGTTTTTATGTTTTTCTCCCTTGGTTCTATTTCTAGGTATCCCTGTTAATTTCTGGTGGAATGCCCAATACTGTATATGAAATTTGTAAAGGCTCCAGATTATGTTATCTTCATTCATGGAGAATTTTATTTTGCTTTCTAAAGGCAGTTAAAAGAAGGAAAGATCATCTTTATCCAGCCTGGGACTTAGCTATTTTAAAGCCAGGCTTTAGTCTTTGTAAAAGTTGCTCTAGTTCTGGTTTGTCCTTTCTCCTAGGACGCTGCCCCTCAGGGGCCCCAACTGAAAGCTTGGGATGCCAGGTTCCCTGACCTTCAATAGTTGTATTCTTAGAACTTAAAGCTTTTAAAAACTCTGCCTTTCTTTCTCAACCTTTTAACTGCCACATTGTTTGTTTTTCTACCCCTTAACCTGTGTCCCTCTTGAATCTTGGAAAGAAAAGCAATACTGAATATTATACTTACTTTTCAGCACTTTCTATCTTCTAGGAGCTTGGACTCTCAGTATCTACCTGTCTTGGTAGCCCTAAACCCTAATTTTTGTCTGTCTCTAGCACAGTAAGCCTTCAGAAAACACTGTTGAGCTCCTCACTCCTGGACCTATTATTACTTGCAAATACAATTTTACACCATTCAATATAATATTGGCTGTAGGTTTGCTGTAGATGGCCTCTATCTGCAAATTGGCTAACGTCTAAAAGGAAGAAGTGGCACAGTGTCATATTTACCTTAGTGCATTTCTCTTCTCTCCAGTATGTTGGTCCCTCAAGTCCTAGCTGTCTTGTTAGTTCTTTGATGTCTTTAAACAATCAGGTTTTATATTTTATTCAGTGTAAAGATCAGTCTGACACAAGCTGATTTGCTATAGTCAGATCTCCTTCTAAAAATAATTTTCATGACTGTAAAGTATTACAAAAATCCCCTTCTAAAAATAATTTTCATGACTATATAGTATTCCATTTTATGGTTGTATCCTTCATAGTTAGGATTAACATCATTTAGAAAAACAAAAAACTCAAAGTAAGCAAGTAATAATGTCCTTATAAACCTACCTTTATGTCTACCCATATTTTCAGCCTTAGGATTCCTAGACATGGGACCAATGAATCAAAGGACGTGCAAAATTTTAAGCATTTTGATCAGATCCCAGTAATGTATTTTTGGATTGATTCAATTGCCCTGGAAGTCCTCCTCAAAAAGTTTTCTCCAGGCCAATTTCTTCACGTGTTTCCTCTATACTCTCTCCAAGAAACTTTATGGTTTCATGTCTTAGGTTTAAGTCTTTTATCCAGTGAGAGTCAATTTTTGTTAGAGGTAAAAGGTGTGGGTCCAGCTTCAGTCTTCTGCAAGTTGCCAGCCAATTCACCCAGCACCATTTGTTAAATAGGGAGTTTTTCCCCAAATTTAAGTTTTGCTAGACTTATTGAAGATCAAATGACGGTAAGTGTCTGGATTCATCTCTTGGTTCTCAATTCTGTTCCATACATCTACCTCTCTATTTTTGTGCCAATACCATGCTGTTTTGATCTCTATAGATTTATAGTATAGTTTGACATCTTGTAGTGTGATTCCACCTGATTTGTTTTTATTTCTGAGGAATGTCTTGGCTATTCAAAGTTTTTTCTGTTTCCATATAAAAAGAAATACTAGTTTTTCCAGATCTTTAAAGTATGACAGAGGTGCTTTAATGGGGATTGCATTAAACCTGTATATTGCTTTGGGTAGTATGGACATTTTAACAATGTTGATTCTTCCCAGCCATGAGCATGGTATGTTTTTCTGTTTGTTGACATCTTCAGCTATTTCTTTTCTCAGAGTTTTTCATAGTTCTCTTTATAGAGATCTTTCGTGCCCTTTGTTAGGTACATTCCCAAATATTTCATTTTCTTTGGCACTACTGTAAAGGGAATAGAGTCCATGACTGCTTTTTCAGCTTGACTATTGTTGGTATATATGAATGCTACTGATTTGTGAGTATTAATTTTGTAGCCTGGGACGCTGCTGTATTCCTTGATCACTTCTAAGAGTTTTGTGGTTGAGTCCCTGGGGTTTTCCAGGTATACGATCATATCATCTACAAAGAGTGAAAGTTTGATCTTCTCTGATACCCTTGATTGCCTTCTCTTGCCTGATTGCAATGGCTAAGACTTCCATTACAATGTTAAAAAGCAGTTGAGATAGTGGGCAACCATGCCTAGTTCCTGATCTGAGTAGAAATGTTTTCAATTTTACGCCATTCAATATAATATTGGCTGTAGGTTTGCTGTAGATGGCCTCTATCTGTTTAAGAAATGTCCCTGCTATACCTATTTTCTTAAGTGTTCTGATCATAAAAGGATGATAGATATTATCAAAAACTTTTTCTGTATCAATTGAGAGAATCATATGGTCTTTGTTTTTTAATTTGTTTACGTGATGTATTATATTTATAGATTTATGTATATTGAACCAGCCTTGAAAGTCTGGGATAAAACCCACTTGGTTGTGGTGTATAATTTGTTTGATGTGTTTCTGGATTCTGTTTTCTAGGATCTTATTGAATATTTTTGCATCAATATTCATTAGAGATGTTGGTCTATAATTTTCTTTTCTTGATGGGTCTTTCCTGGTTTGGGGATCAGGGTGATGTTTGCTTCATAGAATGTGTTGGGAGCTTCTGCACTGCCAAGAACACAGTAAGTAAAGTAAGTAGATTGCCCTCAGAATGGGAGAGGAAATTTGCAGGTCACGTTTCCAACAAAGGCCTAATAACCAGAACCCAAAGAGAACTAAAATTATTAATAAGAAAAGAACAAGTGATCCCATTTCACTATGAGCAAGAAACCTGAACAGAAGCTTCTCCAAAGAAGACAGGCACATGGTCTACAGACACATGAAAAAATGCTTATCATCTTTAATCATCAGAGAAATGCAAATCAAAACCACTTTGAGATCCATCTAACTCCACATAACAAAATCCTAAAACTACAGATGTTGGTGTGGATGTGGAGAAAAGGGAACCCTTCTCCACTGCTGGTGGGAATGCGAGCTAATATGTTCCTTTTGGAAAGAAGTTTGGAGAAGACTCCGGGATCTAAAAAGTGACCTGCTGTTGGATCCTGCAATTCCTCTACTAGGAGTATATCCAAAAGACCAAAAATCACTTCCCAAAAAAGATATTTGCACCAGATTATTCACTGCAGCTCAATTGGTAATAGCCAAGTCATGGAAGAAACCCAAGTGTCCATCGACCCATGAATGGATTAATAAATTGTGGGATATGTATACCATGGAATACTATTCAGCCTTAAAGAAAGATGGAGACTTTACCTTTTTTATGTTTACATGGAGGGACCTGGAACATATTCTCCTGAGTAAAGTATCTCAAGAATGGAGGAAAAAGTATCCAATATACTCAGTACTTCTATGAAACCAACTTATATTTACTCACCCTTTCTTATGAAAGATAGAACACAACTATAGCCCAGGATGGAGAGAAATGGAGTGGAAAGGGAGGGGAAGTTTGATAGAGGGAGTGTAAATGGCGGGACCACACCTATAAAGCACGTTGCAAGGGTACAAGTCAAATCTATCAAGTGTAGAACATGTCTTAACACAATAATCAAGTAAATGAGGCAAAGCTATATTAATTAGTTTGATGTGAACACATCAAATTGTATAAAAAATCAACACATTGTACTCCACATGCGCATAAATGTATTCATGATCTATGTGTACATGACATAATAAAAAAATTTTTTAAAGCATTTTGCTACCTGCTGTCTAAACTCTCCTAAAAGTATATCAATTTATACCAACAGTATGGGAAACCCATTTCGTTGTACTCAGAATACCACTCTGGGTATTCTCGTTAAAAACAAAACAAAAAAAACTCCTTCTTTTAATATAACAGTTCAGGATCATTTATCATAGAAAAGATAGGAGATAAAATGTATATCCAATAATAGAAGAATGATTGAGTAAACTATAATAAAGTTACTCGGCAGAAATTTACGTAGCCATTAAACACAGTACAGTAAAATCCCACATGATGTGACAAATGTAGTCCAAAAACTTCACTGAAAAATGTAGAGTTATGTTATTACTCAGCTAATTAAAAATGATATTTTGGGTGGTTTTTCCATTTAATGTGAGGGGAAAATGTTCTCATGGACTAAAAATGTAAGAAACAGCCCACTTATCACAAAGTACACACCGTGCAAGGAACTGGGAAAATGATAATGAGCCAGTCACTTCTTAAACCCATCTATTCCCCGACAACCTCCACAGAAAAGAACTCTCACTGCCCCATTTGTGAAGACTCTTGACAAAGGACAGGAGCAATTGCTAATAGCCAACCATGTTTAATATGAATTTGCCTTATAAAGTGTCTTTTTATCATAGGTTTTACTGAGTTAACTCATGTTTTCAGCTACAAAGAAAATATTTAGGCTCGGCGCCTGTGGCTCAACTGGCTAAGGCGCCAGCCACGTACACCTAAGGTGGTGGGTTTGAATCCAACCTGGGCCCGCCCAAACAACAATGATGGCTGCAACCAAAAAATAGCCGGGCGTTGTGGTGGGCACTTGTGGTCCCAGCTACTTGGGAGGCTGAGGCAGGAGACTCGCTTGAGCCCAGGAGTTGGAGGTTGCTGTGAGCTGTGATGCCACAGCGCTGTACCCAGGGGGATAGCTTGAGGCTCGGTCACAAAAAAAAAAAAAAAAAGAAAAGAAAAGAAAATATTTATAAGAACTAGATTAAATGAAAAGAGCAGGATTCAAAATTCATATACATAAAAATAACAGGAAGATATTCATTGGACCAGATAAGGAAAAATGAACAACCTGAAGAATAAAAGGATGAAAAATCAATACATCAAATGTTAACGACTCATTCATATAACAGATATATATTGAGAATTCTTCCTATGTGCCAGGACTAGGCACCAGGCACCAGAAATATGTTCTAAGCACCAGAAATTCAGCA
>CAUYQV010073163.1:0-11587 GCA_963574575.1 Galagoides demidoff
AAACAGCAACACCAAATACTGAAGAGGATCTGGAGCAATAAGAAATGAGGGGTGAGAAAAGAGTGCTAAGAAAAGCCTTAACTGTATCAAAACATTTATATTCTAGTTCTAGAAAAGTTCACTTGTACCCTTGTTAGACAGATATATAGGTGATCTTTCCAGTCACCCTCCCACCATCCAACTGCCCTTCTTCCCTCCCCTTCCCCATCCCCTCCCCATATTCTTGGGCTAGAATTACGTTGTATCTTTCATTTGAGAGCTATAGATTAGTTTCATAAAAGGGCTGTGTACATTGGATACTTTTTCTTCCATTCCTGAGATACTTTGCTAAGAAGAACATTTAAGCAAATGACATGAAATTTATGTTAACCAGCTTGATGAAAGTATTTCAAATTATATATGAAAACAGTACAATGTACCCCATGTTTGCATTAATGTATACAGCTATCAATTAATGAAAAAAAAAAAGAAAAGCCTTAATTTAATGCCAGAATTTAGGGACATTGATAAATATTTTAGTTGATGGTGAAAAATTAAAATAAGTAAATGAGAGAGTCAAGTGGTTGTTTGGTAAAGAAAATTCTCAGATGACAGAGCAGTGTGTACGAGGGTCCTGATTTTGTAAGTTCTAAGGAACTTTGTGTTTACTCAGAGTAAGCAGAGACGCTATCAGAAGATATGCTATAGAAGCCATACAGTAAATTACATTTTTAAAACTCTCACTGTTTTATTGAGAATAGTACTTTGGAGAATGAGAGTATAAAGAGCAAAATCACCTAGAATATTATTTAAATAACCATGATGTGTTATTCTGGATCTTCTGGAATGCAGATTCCATGACAGGCTGCCATGTACAAGGGATTTATTGAAGGAAACTGTGAGGGAAAATGGTGAGGGAACTAGAGGAGGCTGGGAGAGCCAAAAGGCTGAGGTGAAGGTCTGAGTGCTCTGAACGATGTTGGAGAAAGGAAGGAAGGAAGAAAGGAAGGAAGAAAAGAAGGAAGAAAGGAAGGAAGGAAGGAAGGAAGGAAGGAAGGAAGGAAGGAAGGAAGGAAAGAAGGAAGAAGGGAGGGAGGGAGGAAAAGAGGGAGGGAAGAAGGGAGAGAAAAAAGGACAAAGGAGGGAGGAAGAGAGAGGGAAGGAGGAAGGAAGTAAGGAAGAAAAGAATGTAGGAAGGAAGGAAAGAAGACAAGCTATTTTAAAGCTATAGCATTATCAAAATTTTTGTAGAGTTTTTTATTTTTTGTTGGTAAAAACGTAAGTTTTTTTTTTTTTTTTTGAGTCAGAGCCTCAAGTTGTCCCCCTCAGTAGAGTGCTGTGACATCACAGCTCACAGCAACCTCCAACTCCTGAGCTCAAGCGAGTCTCCTGCCTCCACCTCCCAAGTAGCTGGGACCACAGGCACCCGCCACAACACCCAGCTATTTTTTTTTTTGGTTGCAGCCTTCATTGTTGTTTGGTGGGCCCGGGCTGGATTCAAACCCACCACCTTAGGTGTATGTGGCTGGTGCCTTAGCCACTTGAGCCACAGGTGCCAAGCCAGTATTTCTTATCTTATTGTGTTATTTATTCCTCTTGGAAGTATATGCTATTACTTAATATGTTTTTGTCCTTACCTCATGCTGTCAGACTGCAGTAGTTCATATTTGTTTTGTACTAGGCAAGCATTTAAGTAACAAAATAATCTTTGTATTTAATAATCCATTAGTAAAAGTATCAAAATTGCTGTAACCCAAACAAATGCATTACTTTTTCTTGTGATCTTACTGGGTGTTGTAGTTTAAATGTTTGTGATCCCTCCAAATTCATACATTGAAGCCCTAAGTCCTAATGAGATGGAGATCTTAGGAGGTAATTAGGATTACATGAGATCATGAGGGTGGGGCTGTCTTGATGGGATTAGTGCCCATTTAAAAAGAGCAAAAGAGACCCAGAGTTCTCTCTCTTTCTTTCTCTCCATCCACTATGCAAGCACAGAGTAGAAAAAGGGCCATCTATAAGCTAGGAAGTGAGCTCTCACTAAAGAACAAAATCTGCCAGCTCCAGAATTGTCTGTTGTTTAAGCCCAACTTGACTGTAACACTGGTTTGAGGAGAAATATGCCCCTCCACCCAGATTCATTACTATATCATTTCTTATCTATAGTATCAAATAGTACATGTGACTGCTGACAAAACTAATAATTAATGAGGCATATACATCCATGTGTATTTAAGTCAGTTTCAGAGAAATTAATAGAGGTTGATGCATGCAGTCAACAGGTGCTGTATTCACCTTACTTTATCTGTAATAATTTATATGAATTTTTCTTTACACTTTCTCTTGCCTAAAACTTCCAAAACATTCACATTAAATTTGTATTGTGTTTGTTCTAAACACTATCCTGTGACAACTAATGGCAGAATCACCTGCTGATTTACTTTCAGTACTAAATATTTATATTTTCTTGAATTTATGTAAATAAATCATGTATGCATAAACATTAAAATTATCTGTGGGGTATGATGTACACTACTTAGGTAATAAATACACCAAAAACTCAGACTCCATCACTATATAATATATACATGTAACAGAATTCAATTTGTAAACCCCTATGGCTATTACATTTTTTAGAAGGAAAAAAAAATTTTAATTAAATATATATACAAATATATGTGCCACTAACAATCCTAGAGGGCAACAGTTCTGTTCTGAATAGGGACAATTTTGTACCTGAGGATACATTTGCCAATGTCCAGAGAGATTTTTGTTGTCACAATTGGTAGTTGGTACTGGAATGTAGGGAATACAGACAGAAATGCTTCTAGGCACTCTATAATGCACAGAACAACCAACAAAAATCTTCAGTATATGGACAATGACAAAGTTAAAGCCAAGTTCTAGAAAAACAATGATAACAAGGCAGAAATTACTATCCTCTCACTTAAAATTTACAGTTTACCAAAAAGTATATGCTAACAATCATTGACTCATTCAATTTTCACTCATAATATTGGAAAGTGGTTTTTTGCTAAAATCAGTTTACAATTTTTATTGTAATATGTTTTAAAGAGCCCAATTAGTAATATCATTTCCTTCATTTTAAATTAGACCAATTAAGATGTAGATAAGAGAAAAAACTCATTAGTTTTCTAAATGGCAAATAGCTGGGCGAATGTTGCTTAAGTATACAACAACCCAATCCATTCAGCTTATATTCTTATATTTTCACTATTTCACTCTCTGAAAATTACTTTTAAAAAATCCTCTCTAAACATCTACAGTAGTAAGCATTGATGAAAATTGAGACTTGTATGGTATGACCACACCAAATTTATTAACAATATTATTTGAACATAGTTTATTTTCATGAAATTGTGCTTCTTTAAATGACAGAAAGTATTTCTTATGTCATATAGTTTTACAAAGATTAAAATTGATGATACAAAAAAAAAATGGTTTAGAATCCAAACTCAGATTGTAGCAAGCTCCTTGTACCTCCTCCATAATCTGACCAAAACAAATAAGCAAAATATTCATAGTTAAACAAGAATTCATTATACTTATATGGTTTACATTTTTCATGAAAAATATACATTTTTTAATCAAAGATAGGTGTTTTAAGGGAAAAAATTACTAATAAACAATTGGAATGTGGGATATTTGTAATATTTTTTACTTTAAATTTTATGTTAGTAACTTAACACATCTGTAAGAAAGATGGGATATCTACACCAGGTCAAGTGTACTAAGTATAATTTTGCAACAATCAATTAGTTTTTCCATCATGATGTTTTTTTTTTTTATTAAATGATAGCTGTGTACATTAATGCAATCATGGGATACACTGTGGTGTTTTCATATACAATTTGAAATATTTTCATCAAACTGATTAACATAGCCTTTATGTCATTTTCTTAGTTATTGTGTTAAGACATTTATATTCTACTCTTAGAAAGATTCACTTGTATGCTTGTAAGATAAACCATAGAAGTGATCCCTCCAATCACCCTCCCTCCACCCATCCCCCCCTTATCCATCATAATGTTTTTAGAGGAAAAGCAGAAATTAATCAGACTTAAAGACCAGGAAATTGGGTAGAAGGAGAAAGTTCAGCAACTTGGGAGCATACCAATTTTTCAGTGTCAGTAGAGTAAGTTCTAGTATTTATTTGACTCCCTAGATAAAGAGCGCACTTAATGACAGTATTTAATGCAAGTAATTTTACTCGCTATTTCACAATTTTGGAAAAATTGTTGCACTAGTTTCATCGGAAAGAGAATAACAAGATGCATGAAAGAAAAAGAACAAAAATAAAAGTAAGTAAAGAAGATGCAATGATTGACATTTCCCAAACTGCATCATTCATTTCACCCAGAAAGATGAAGAAATGACAAGTGTTCATTTTGCTTACTTTGATTGAAACTCGCTTGCTTTTTGTATATGTTTATAATTAACTGGGGATTTAGGGGAGTATTTTAATTTTTATCTGTATAACCTAAGGCTTATGTTTCCACAGTTTATCTTAGTTGGTTTTATTGGTTTGCAAAATTGAGAGTAGAATCAATATAATTTAAAATGGACAAAATTTTAAAAACACAAAGAGAATCTCTGCTGATGCCGATATATATATGTTGTCATATAGAATTTTAAACTTATAAGAATAAATGTGAAGTAAATATTTTCAGGAAATGTTCAGCTGAAATTTATTAGCCGAACACCTATATACAAGCACGTAGAAATGGATCTTCATGATAGTAAAATATTTAAAGATTGGCAATTAGGATTTGAATTTTAATATTTAGATTACCAATATTTGGTTTCCAAATATATTTCTTAGGAATTAAAAAATTCCTCATTAAATTAACTTAATGCTTAATTTTATTTTGAATTGCCTGATCTTTATCTATAAAGTGAAGTAAGGTGGAATATGAGCTAAAAATGTCTATTTTTGGAATCCAACTTAATTTTTTTCTGCCTATTTGGCACGAAAGTTTTCATAACTTTTTAGCTATTCTGCACTTGATTTCATCTTTGACAGAGTATGACTCTCAGTAGAGTAATATGTAAATATACCTTTTAGGTGTTTTCTGTCATGAAATAAAGCAGTCATGTATTTATGAATTATAAATCCATAGTTTTACTCAATTGTGATAAAAATATTATTTTTTAAACTGTATAAATCTAACTTTGGGAAGAATTCATTAGTTCTTATGTATTGGCTAACATATTTGTTTCTATAATCATTTATATATGTACATTTTTGAAATGTATTCTCAGCTAAAGAAAAATAACATAGGTATAAGACATGATAGCAACTAGAAACTTAGGAAATACACACAATTTTATTTATAAAGGCAATTCTCAGAAAATTTGTTATTGTTATTATAATACCAAATATCAGATAATAATGAAATAGCCTTGATTTAGATATTATTGTACCAATGATAACCATTTATCTCACCTAATTTCATTGAACATACACCTAAAACTTAATTTTCTATATACCTAACTCCTTTAATATAATAATAAAAAAAATTGATAGTCAAGGTCTGGTCTTTGGAGTAGAGTAGAAACCTGAAGTTTTGACAAATAAGTGCATTATTAGAGTTATTTTGAGGAGGTGATATATAAAGAGAAAGTTGTCTCCTAATACATCGATATTTATTTTACCAAAAGCAATTGTTTATAATTCAAGAATAGAAGCTCTGTAATTATTTTCCTGATTTATTTTATAATATAATAATGTAATGATTACAATACAAATAATTTAATTCCTAAATCTCAGTAAAAATATTTTAGTATCTCAGTGGGATCTTATTTATAAGACATTATCATTCAGAAATAGAAATTTTTACTCAGAAGATAAATTGGTCTTTCATCTTCAATCTCAGTTTACTTTTACAGTTCATGAGCTTTCTCATGGTACCTTATTTACCTTTTTACCTTTTTTGTCAGTACATGTACAAGTCTCCAAAAGTATTAATTCAATTAATAAACACTAAATGCTCATACTTTTGGTTAATAATTCTCCAAATCATGATTACGTGTTTTTTTGTTGTTGGTTTTCAACATCAGAGAATGGAAAAGCAAAAACCCAACTTTCAATCTCCATGAGTCTAGGGGTGTCTTGATGACCAAATCCTGACCAATATAAAAGTAATAAAATTTTCATAAAGGCACTTTGGGAAAGCTATCCTTGCAAAAGGGACAGATTCCAGAAAAAAAAAAAATTGCTTTTATTCTTTTTCCTGTGTTAATGAAAAGGAATTCATTGGTTGCCATTAACAGCAGTCTTGCCTCAATTGTGGATAAAGTGTTAAGCATAAAAAATTAGCAAGTAGGAGAGACAGAAACAGAATTTATTTCCTGAGGACAACACTAGCTAGACTGACTAAAAGCAGGAAATGTCTACTTTCAGACTGTTACGTTAAAAAAAAAAAAAAAAACTTAAACATTTTAGCTTCTATCCATTGTTTTTATATTACTTCCTGATAAAAATCAATCCTTACTGGGAAAAGTACCTGCTACATCTTTGTGTCTTGTGTGTGTTTTACTATAAATGTTCCTCTTGCCATGGACATCATCATATTAAGGATGCTTAAGAGACAAGATCTCCAGCAATGAGATATTCCTGCACCCTCTTACAATGGGTATTATCAAAAAGACAAAAGGTAACAAGTGTTGGTGAAGCTGTGAATAAAAAACTTGTACACTGTTGATTAAAATCTAAATCAGTACAGCCATTATGAAAAATATTACGAAACTTCCTCAAAAAAGTGGAAATGCCATATGATCCAGCAATCCCACATCTAGGGATATATCCAAAGGAAATGAAATTAGCATACCATATATTGGATAGAAATCTGCACTCACAGGTATTGCAGGGTTATTCACAGTAGCCAAGATACGGGATCAACCTAAGTGTCCACATTAATGGATGGATGAATATATGTGAAAGAAAATGTGAAATATACAAATATTTTTATTCAAGTTTTCAAAAAAAAATGCTCATTGAGATAAGGCTATTAGGCCCAGTCATCTGCTTTGTTTTCTTCCTACGGGAACATTCACCTGGTAACGTGAACACCGAACACCGTGGACGGTCTGACAGCTTCTTTACATCTTCTCTTTCATCTTGAAATTCATGGAGCAGGTGAGCACCAACCGCATTATGAGGCATTTGACTTTTAGAAATTTAAATGAGAGCTATAGATTAGTTTCATAAAAGGGCTGTGTACATTGGATACTTTTTCTTCCATGTGGAAGTACAAAGGACCCCAAATTGCCAAAACAATCTTGAGCAAAAAACCAAGCCGGAGGCATCACACTATCTAATATACTGCAAAGCTAGAATAATTAAAACAGCTAATAGTAGTGGCATAGAACAGACACACAGACCAGTGGAACAGGACACAGATTTCTGAAAAAGAAAAACACACAAACAACCAACAGATGTACGAAAAAATATTCAACACCGTCTATTACCAGGGGAAGGCAAATGGAAATCACCGTGCCATTTAGGAGAAAACTGTTAGGATGAAACTCAAAAAAGGTGAAAGAGAACAGTGCTGGGGAGGACGTGAGGATTGCGCACAACTGGTGGAAATGTACAGTCGTGATGGAAAACAGCAGAGAGGGTTCTCAAAAACCTGTAAACAGGACCGTGATGGGATCCAGCAACCCCACTTCTGGGCACGTACCCAGAGGAAATAAATCAGCAAGTTGGGGAGACATCTGCACCCCGTGCTCACGGCAGCACTGCTCACAGTGGTCCAGATATAGAACCAACCTGAGCATCTACCAACGGATGGCTGGATGAGAAAATGTGTGTTCACACGGCAGGGCACTACTGAGCCCTGAAAAGAAGGACGTCTTGCACTTGTGACAACACTAATGAACCTGAGGGCATTGAGGTAAGTGAAGTGTGCCAGTCATAGAAAAACAACCACCACATCAGCTCACTTACATGAGGAATCTACAAAAGTTGAACCTACAGAAGCAGAGAGTAAAGTGGTGGTTGCTGGGGACTGAGGGGCAGGTGGGGAGAGAGTGGTAAAGAGAAAAAACAGCTCTGGGGACCCCTGATGTGCATGGTGTACTATGGCGTGCAGATACCTAGTGTATTATTAGTTAATAATAGTAAATACTTAAAAATTGCTGAAAGTAGATCCTAAATGTGCTCACCACAAAAAAAAAAAAAAAAAGAATGAGGTGATCGGTGTATTAATTAGCTTGATTTAACAATTTCAAAATGTATACATATATCAAAACATCACATTACGGACCGTATAGTCAACACAGAAAGAAATGTTCGGGTCCCAGCTCTCCTGAGTTTCCCCCCTGCCGTCCGAGTAACGTGTGGTTCTGAGTGTCCATGGCAGCCCCGGTGGCGGCCCCTGGTCTGGGCGTGGTGGGCTGGTTCCTACCTTGCAGCGTGCCCAGAGCAGGTGAGACACAGGTGGCTGTGCCAGGTCCTGCAGAGCTGCACTGGGTGAAGGCGAGCCCAACTGGGGCCCTGGGGCTCCCACCCAGGCTGCGCGAGAGGGGCTGGTGCCTGAAGGCCACTGGGGCCACGTGCTGGCTAAGGAGCAGCCCCAACCTCAATGTGTCATAGGATCTGGGAGACAGAATAGACCACACAAGCTTCCGCCAGCCGCCTTCACGTCCTGGGGCTGCAGAGAGTGAGAGAACACAGGCTTCTCAGAGGAGAGTGATGAAGTGATGTGAGGAGGAGCTGAGGGGACTGCAAATAGGGGCTCCCCGTCCCTGGGTCCCCTCTGTGCCCTCCCTGTGCGTGTCACTGGGGCTGCTTCTTGGCTGAGAGTAGCAGAAGACCCCACTAAAAGTGGCTCAAGACCTTCTTACCCCACCCCCAAAGAAGCCCCAGGGCCCAGGCCTCCCACCTGCCTTCCTTGTCGCCCCAACAGCACAAGGCTGACGGTCTGCATGCTCCTGAGATG
This sequence comes from Galagoides demidoff, assembly GCA_963574575.1. Lineage (NCBI taxonomy): Eukaryota > Metazoa > Chordata > Mammalia > Primates > Galagidae > Galagoides > Galagoides demidoff. The sequence goes on from CAUYQV010073163.1 coordinate 8,946, forward strand.
GCTGCCAAGATTCTGGGTGTCACAGGGGCAACTTCACATCTCAGTGGCTTGCATCAGGCCACCTGCGACTTCCTAAGCCAGGAAAATAAATCACTGCGGTTGGCTTAGGCTAGTTAAGACCCACCCAGGGCTTCTCAGAGGAGAGTGGACACTTAGACAGATCTGGGGCTCTAAGGACAGACAAAGCAGCGGGGGTGGGGGGAGTGGCTTTGGGTGAGTAACCAGTGGGTTCACTCTGTCCTGGGGGACACCAGTGGTGTGTCAGAGAGGACACAGGGTCCACTTCAGGCCAATGGGAGAGATTCGGGACATGCTGTAGAGAAGGCTCCCTGCCTCTCTCCCACATGGGCTCTGGAGTGGCCAGGTCTGATGGAAGGGACCCTCTGTCCTGATGGAACATGACCCCACCCTCCCCACCACGGAGCCAGCCAGTGGCAACGAGGAAGACTCTGCAGCTGTGCAGCAGGAGCCCCAGACCTGCCACCAGGGCAGGTGAGAGGACCCCCTGGGGCAGGCTGGGGACTCCCAAGAGTCCTCCCCAGTGCTCCTACATACTACGCGCACACACGCATGCTCCACACGTGCACACACACATGCACACACACACATGCTCCACACGTACACACACAGATGCACACACATGCATGCATGCTCCACACATGCACACACACACATGCTCCACACGTACACACACACATGCACACGCATGCATGCTCCACACACACACACACACTATGCACACATCTGCATGCTCCACACATGTGCACATGGTATGCACACTCCACATGCTCACATATGCATGTTCCACACACACATACATAGTATACACACACGCTCCAAATGCACACACATACTCTGCACACATATGCACACTCCACATGTGCAACCTGAGTCCCAGTGTAAATTTTTATTTCTGTTTATCACAAAGAGATAGAAAACCTTGCTCCAAACCCTTCTCACTGGAAGTGGTGGGCTACCAAGAAGAGCAGGATCTGGAGTCAGACAGACCGACATTCCAGACTGGCCCCGACACTGCCAGCTCTGGGCTCTCGGAGAGTCCTCTCCCACCTCACTGTGAAACGGGGTAAAAATCTACCCTCCCTCAACCCCAGTTAACTTAAATTGAAAATAAAACAGCAGATTGATGAAAGTGATTTCTAAACAGTTAAGTCCTGTGCAAACTCATGATATTAAGAATGTTAATATTAGGCCCTCGCCAAGAGCCCGTCTTAAGCCACGGTCCAGAAAATCAAATCTTGTTCTTCAATTGCATCTACTTAGCCAGCTGTTCAATTCCCATATGCTCCTTTCTCTTTCAAAGTCTTCACCGCCAATTGGAATACAAGATAAAAAACACCATCTGTGCCCCAGTCCTTCGCTTCCCTGCCCAGGACGTCTTAAAGCCTGGGAGATGGTTTCCCAGTTTCTTCTGGCACTGCCATTTCCCCTGGCTGGCTGCACCAGCAAGGCTCTGAGAGTCCAGGCAGGCTGTCCACCTCGTAGTGGATGGTCCTGGCTGCCTGCTAGAAGGCCCCAGGACTCCTGCACTCCTGCCCCTAGAGGCCAGCAGTCACACCATCTTGCCTCCACCACGTGCCTGTCACACTGGAGGCAACCTTGAGGGAGGGACCCAGAGGTGGCAGAACAGCAGTAGCTCTGCTAGAGGTTTATCTGGGAGCTTCTCATTAAGGGGTACAAGACATGAGGGACTGATGCAAACAGGGCCCCGATTCTTCATCCCTCCCTGTGTCCACACCCTTCGCAGTATGGCTCTGTCACTTTCCCCATCACAATGTGCGGGAAAGATGCAGACATGGTACACTCATCATTTCTAACTTCACATTAATCTGAAATTTAAAAAAAAATAATCCAAATGTGATGCTATTAGGAGGTGGGACTTTGGGAGAGTGATGAGGTCAAGCCAGTGGAGCCCTCATGGAGGAGGCCCAGAGTGACCCCTTCCCCTGTGACCTCACACAGGGGAGGGTGTCCACTTACCATGAAGCACTGGGCCTCACTGGGGAGGGTGTCCACTTACCATGAAGCACTGGGCCTCACTGGGGAGGGTGTCCACTTACCATGAAGCACTGGGCCTCACTGCGGAGGGTGTCCACTTACCAGGAAGCACTGGGCCTCACTGGGGAAGGTGTCCACTTACCATGAAGCACTGGGCCTCACTGGGGAGGGTGTCCACTTACCATGTAGCACTGGGTCTCACTGGGGAGGGTGTCCACTTACCAGGAAGCACTGGGCCTCACTGGGGAGGGTGTCCACTTACCATGAAGCACTTTAGGCCTCACTGGGAAGGGTGTCCACTTACCATGAAGCATTGCAGGCCTCACTGGAGAGGGTGCCCACTTACCATGAAGCATAGTGGGTCTCCTTGGGGAGGGTGTCCACTTACCATGAAGCACTGGGTCTCACTGGGGAGGGTGTCCACTTACCATGAAACACTGGGCCTCACTGGGGAGGGTGTCCACTTACCAGGAAGCACTGGGCCTCACTGGGGAGGGTGTCCACTTACCATGAAGCACTGGGCCTCACTGGGGAGGGTGTCCACTTACCATGAAGCACTGGGCCTCACGGGGGAGGGTGTCCACTTACCATGAAGCACTTTAGGCCTCACTGGGGAGGGTGTCCAC
>CAUYQV010073164.1:0-45295 GCA_963574575.1 Galagoides demidoff
ACCTGTGGTCCCAGCTACTTGGGAGGCAGAGGCAGGAGACTCACTTGAGCCCAGGAGTTGGAGGTTGCTATGAGCTGTGATGCCATGGCACTCTACCCAGGGGGATAGCTTGAGGCTCCCTTTCAAAAAAAAGAAAATTAGGTCAACTTAAGGAGGTAATCAATGTAGGGAGATCATCAATTATGGAAGTTCTACTATATTTAATTATGCAACTTGATGAGTTTAGGGGATAAGTATACATTCATGAAACCATCATCACTACCAAAGCCTAGACATATCAATCACCTCCCTAAATTTTCTTTTGTCCTCTTTATCATTATTATTATTATTTTGTGGTAAAAATGCTTATCAGAAGGTCTAGCCTCTTAGCAAATGTTAAGTATCCAATACAGTATTGTTAACTAGAGGCAGTATGCCATATTCAATCTCTAGAGTTTATTCATCTTGCGTAACTGGAACTTTGTACCTTTGACCTTCACCTCCCATTTCTTCCTCCCCACAGGCCCTGGCAACCACCATTCTGCTATCTACTTCTATGAACTTGGCCATTTCAGATTTCACGTATAAGTCAGATCATATAGTATTTGTTTCTCTGTGTTTGACTGATTTCAGTTAGTATGATGTCCCTCAGGTTCAACCAGGTCATCACAAGTGGCAGAATTTTCTTCTTTTCATTTTATGGCCAAACAACACTCCATTGTATGTATATCACATCTATTTATCCATTTATCTGTTGCTGAACACATCATCTGTGTCCATGTCTTGGCTATATATGAATAATGAACAATGAACATGGGAGTGCAGGTATCTCTTCAATTTAGATCCTCTGGAAAAATAACAAGAAGTGGGATTGCTGAATCATAAGGTATAATAGTTCTACTATTAATTTTTTGAGGGACCTCTATATTCTTTTCCATTGGTTGTACCAATTTACATTCCTGCAAACAGAAAGCATAGCAGGATTTCCATTTTTCTACCTTACCAACACTTATCTTTTTTTTTTTTTTAGAGACAGAGTCTCATTTTATCACCCTCAGTAGAGTGCCGTGGTGTCACAGTTCATAGCAACCTCCAACTCCTGGGCGTAGATGATTCTCTTGCCTCAGCCTCCTAAGTAGCTGGGACTACAGGTACCCGACACAATGCCCGGCTATTGTTTTTTTTTTAGTGATAGTCAATAAGATATGATGTAATATCTTACTGTGGTTTTTATTTACATTTCCTTGATGATTAGTGATGTTGATCACTCTTTCTTATACTTCTTGGCCTTTTTTGTGCCTTTGAGAAATGTATATTCAAGTCCTAACCCAATTTTAAATTGGGTTATTTGGTTTTATTCATTATTGTGTGAGTTCCTGGTATATTTTGGATATTAATCCTTTATTAGATAGATAGTTTGCAGATGGTTTCTCCCATTCTTTAGGTTGTCTTTTCTTTTGTTCATTGTTTCCTTTGCTATGCAGAGATTTTGTTTGTTTGTTTGTTTTTTGTTGTTCTTGTTTTTGAGACAGTCTCAAGCTGTCACCCTGGATAGAGTGCTATGGTATCATAGCTCACAGCAACCTCAAACTCTTGGGCTCAAGTGATCTTCTTGCCTCAGCCTCCCAAGTACCTGGGACTATAGGTGCCCACCAAAACGTCCAGCTATTTTTTTGTTGCAGTTGTCATTGTTGTTTTAGCTGGCCCAGGCCGGGTTCCAACCCCATAGCCTCAGTGTATGTGGCTGGTGCCTTACCCAATGAGCTGTGGGTGCTGCCCAGTGCAGAGCTTTTTTAGTTTGGTGTAATCCCACTTGTTTATTTTTGCATTTGTTGTCTATGTTTTTGATGTCATACCTGAACAATCATTGCCAAAACCCAGGTCAAGGAACTTTCCCCTGTTTTTTTTCTAGGACTTTTATAGTTTCAAATCTTTTTTTTTTCTTTTGAGACAGAGTCTCACTCTGTCACCCTGGGTAGAGTGCTGTGGCATTATAGCTGACAACAACCTCAATCTCTTGGGCTTAAGCAATCTTCTTGCAACAACAGCGGGCTAGTTTTTTATTTTTAGTAGAGACAGGGGTTTTGCTCTTCCTCAGGGTGGTCTCAAACTCCTGAGTGCAAGCGATCTACTTTCCTTGGCCTCCTAGGATTATTGGTGTGAGCCACCACATGCAGCCTACAGTTTTAGATCTTATGTTTAAGTCTTGAATCCATTTTTACTTGATTTTTGTGTAAGGCCTAAATAAGATAACAGCCCAATTTCATTCTTTTGCATGTGGATATTCAGTTTTCCCAATACCACTTATTGAAGAGATTGTCCTTTCTGGGATCTCCTCGGCTCCATTGGTCTTTGTGTCTATTTTTATGCCAGTGCCATACTTCCTTGTTCTATAGCTAAAAACTTTGTATTAACTTAGTCTTCAGTGAAAGGAAGCTTACCAGTATTATTGATAAATTCAGCCATAGAATTTTAGTTTATCAGAATTAAACCCTAAAAAATGGAATGATAGGAAAGTATAAGCGTATGGGTTTCTCCCTTGCAGAACCTCTGAGTCTGACTTGTAACCAAGAAGTTAATTTCTATTTATGCTAAATGAAGTATTATTTAGAGAATCTCCTAAGTTCAATATTTCTTCTTATGCTGCAATCCACCTTATGTTTTTTTTCACTGTTTAGTTTAAAAATTATTTCTGTTTTTAGATTCTCTTCCATTCTTCCAAAGATAAATGCATCTGCAGACACCTAGCAGTTTATTCTTAAATGCCTTCAGTGAAAAAGATAAGCAGGGAGAAGAAGACGATAGCCACACATCTCATGCCCTTATGGATGAAAATGCAAGCCATGTGCTTCTAATGAAGGCAAATATTTTCCTGCTTTTCTTGTCCCTAATCTGTTATATATCTGCTGGCAAAAGTCTGATGAGCACAGCTCATGTGCATTGAATGTGTACCCACCCTTCTGTTTTCCTTTTGCACTAATCCAGGGTGCATCAGTCCACATTTTGAACCAGGATTGGCTTTGTCTTCCAATATTGACATATTCCAAGCTGATTTGGCAGCCAGAATTCTTTGTTGGTGTCAGCCTATTTAATCGGCATAAGGAATCCAGTAAAATGGAATCTTGAATCAGAATCCTAATGAACCACAACCAAAATTAAAACAGATCCTAAGCCTAACAAGTACTTGATCACCATCTCATGGCCATGATACCACACACCCATAAACTTTGGCTAACATTGAAATCCTGGAGCAGCTGGATATATGAGAATAGGAAGGTGGCCCACAGCTCTGTAACAAACACACTGCACAGCTGCACAATTCTGCCTCCACAGCAATTAATGGTGGGGTGCATTTCTCCAAAGCTGGCCACCAGTGAGGCATGCCTCTTCCAACAAACAGACTTCCCAGTAGACTGCATACTGAACAGGTGGATATTCAGACACAAACCCTCAGACAGAGGGTGTTCAGACTGGTGCACCTTCTGACAGATGGATAGGTGTTCTGACAGGCAGGTGTTCAGACACATGGATGTTCAGATACAGATGTAAAAACATGTATGTTCAGATAGACTACTAGACACATGAAGAGATATTTAGACAGACAGATATTCAGATGGGCAGATATTTAGACAGATAGACATTCTAGCAGATGGGCATTCAGACAGAATGCTCATCTGTTGGAATGTCTGTCTGACAGGACATTTGTCTCTGTGTTCCAATGTCTCTACATCTGTCTCTAACTCTGTCCATCTGCCTGAACACCTGTCTGTCTGAACATCTCTGTCTGAACATCTGTGTACCTGATGGTCTGAGAGTCTGAACATTCATCTGTCTGAGGCTGGTCTGTCTCTGTGTGTTGACCTTTGTTCGTCTGTTTTCATGCTTGTCTTAACAGCTGCCCCTGTGTCTAAACATCCATTTTTTGGATCATCTACCTGTGTTAACATCTGTTGGAACATTTGTCATTATGCTCATGTGTTGGAAGAAATGTCTGTCCAAATGTTTGTCTGGTTGAACATCTGTCTCAGATAAAGAGGGGTCTGACAGGTAGAAAACTTGAGAAGGTGCTGGGATCCAGAACTTAGCCAGGATAGGAAGTGATCTGGACTTGACTAGTAAATCATTTGGTTAGCATTTTTGACGATAGTGATGATACAGATAATGATGAATGTGGCAATGATGGTGGCTGCCAGATACTGGTATTTACTGTATGCCAAAGATTCTGATGAATGTTCTACATGGAGCATCACATTTATTATTTAAAAGATTCCCATTTAAAAAGTGAGAAAACTGAAGTTTAGAAAGCAAAAGTCATTTGTGTGAGTTCACATGTACATTTAACGTTAAAATCAGAAATAAAACTCCTGGCTCGGTGCCTGTGGCTCAAGTGGCTAAGGCGCCAGCCACATACACCTGAGCTGGCCGGTTCAAATCCAGCCCGGGCCTGCCCCATAACAATGATGGCTGCAACCAAAAAAAAAAAAAAAATAGCCAGGTGTTGTGGCGGGCACCTGTGGTCCCAGCTACTTGGGAGGCTGAGGCAGGAGACTCGCTTGAGCCCAGGAGTTGGAGGTTACTGTGAGCTGTGATGCCATAGCACTCTACCAGGGGGACAGCTTGAGGCTCTGTCTCAAAAAAAATAAAAAACAAAAAAGAAGTAAAACTCATTTCTGACTGCAGAATTCATTAATTCACCCCTTCATTACATATATATCAATGATTATCTACTATGGGCCAGGCATTTGTGCTCAGTGCTAGGGAAAATGTGGTGAGGAAAAAAAAAAAGATGTAATGCTGCCCTAATGAACTCTTTTCTTCCAGAGGCATAGAGGCAGACATGAATAAAAAGTGTATTAATGTGTAATCTAAAACTGGTGCTAAGGGTTAGAGAGAGAATAGCACAGTGGGCCTGGCCGGCACAGCATGGGGCACCTGATCAGGGATACTTCTTGAAGGAAGGGTCATTGAAAATGCAGAGAGCAGGGCAGCACCTGTAGTACAGTGGTTACAGTGGTCCACATGCACCAAGGGTGGCAGGTTCGAACCCACCCAGGTCCAGATAAACAACAACAACTGGGACAAAAAAAAAAAAGAAACAGCCGGGCGTTGTGGCGGGCGCCTGTAGTCCCAGCTACTAGCGAGGCTGAGGCAAGAGAATCAATTAAGCCCAAGAGTTTGACGTTGCTGTGAGTTGCGACACCATGGCACTCTATTGAGGGCGACATAGTGAGACTCTTGTCTAAAAAAAGAAAATATGGAGAGCATAAGGAATCCAGTAAAATAGAACCTTGAATCAGAATCCTAATGATGGAGAATGGGTTGGGGTGGGAGCCTTCTAGGCAGAGGGAGGGAAGCATTGCTTGCTGAAAGAAGGCCCCTGAGGCTGGGACAAAGAGGAAGGAGAAGGGAGCACTGGATGAGGCTGGAGAGAGACCAGTTCAGTTTGTCTCCTCTGGGCATGGTGGAACCTGGGGCTTTTCTTCTAACAACCTGGGCTGGACCAAGTCCTAGAGCTCTGAGAGCTCCAGCTTTCTTGTCTGTAAATTGGGACACTCATGGCCTCCGTCACAGGTTTCCCATGAGGGTTTGGGAGAGAGTTTATCTGAAAGCTTGGCATAGGGTCTGCTGCTGAGCGATTTCTGTAATTTTACATACAGACCAAGAAGCTTAAAGAAGAGAAATCCAAAAAATCAAATTCATTGAATTGTATTGATAAAGATGAAAAGGAATAGATATCTTTGGTCCAAAAGGATGGGTTTCACAGAACAGGATTCAAATGCCTGACCCCAGAAAAGTGTGCTTGTAGGACCAAAGGAGAAACATGATGGACTCGGCACTAGGAAGAGCTGGGCTAAGCTGGGTTCTTCTGCTGTCCTAGGAACACCATTGCTGAGCTCCATGCTGCTGGGGCCCTCATGTCCCTTTCAGGCATGGGAAAGTGTGAGAAGTACCCAGAGGACCAGCACCTAAGCAGGCAGAGGGATCGCTGCTACCCCAAGACCACTGCCTTCCTGGGCTTGGAACTCCTGGCCTCCTCCTTTGTCTTGGCAGCTCTGATTATGTGGATCCTTGTGAAGCATTGAGGCACTCTTATTATGAAAGGCAACAACTGGTTTCCCAGTGACATCCTCCCTGTTTCCTGACCCTCCGCTTCCTCTGCTCCTTGCTCTTTACTCTGTGTCCTCCTACAGTGACCTGCCTCCTCAGACAGCTATACTGAGGAGACAGATGTACTTTGCAACTGTATTCACAGTGGCTTCTTCTTTTGAGACAGACTCACACTTTGTCACCCTGGGTAGAGTGCCATGGTGTCATAGCTCACAGCAGCCTCAAACTCTTGGGCTCAAGCAATCCTCTTGCCTCAGCCTCCCCAGTAGCTAGGACTATAGGTGCCTGTCACAATGCCCAGCTATTTTTTTTTTTTTTGAGACAGAACCTCAAGCTAACCCCCTGGGTAGAGTGCTGTGGTGTCACAGCTCACAACAACCTCCAACTCCTGGGCTCAAGTGAGTCTCCTGCCTCAGCCTCCCAAGTAGCTGGGACCATAGGCGCTCGCCACAATGCCTGGCTATTTTTTGGTTGCACCCATTATTAATGTTTGGCGGGCTCGGGCTGGATTCGAACCCACCACCTTAGGTGTATGTGGTTGGCACCTTAGCCACTTGAGCCATAAGTACCGAGCCTATTTTTAGAGACAAGGTCTCACTCTTGATCAGGCTGGTCTTGAACTCATGAGCTCAGGCAATCCACCTGCCTTAGCCTCCCAGAGTGCTAGGATTACAGGCATGAGCCACCATGTCCTGCCTCATAGTGGCTTCTGCCCCCATGTTGGCAAAGATAATCACTGTGGCCCCAGTCTTTAAAGTCACCAAGCCAGGGACTGGGATTAGGCATCACAGGGCCCAGAGCTGCTAAGTCCTTCATTCTAATGTGCCTTCCTGCTTTGAGTGATGCTCTGTGGGGGTGGCTAGTGAACTCTTCTTCTCCCTTCCAAGATATGGACCTTACTTACTCGGAGCCTAGATACATCAGCATGGTGTGCCCTGAGGGGTCAGCCACTGCCTCCTACCAAGTTCCAGGCTGCATGAGATTCCTGGCTTTGGCCAGCTTTTCCATTGCTTTTGCAGCCAGTGACCTCCCAGGCACCTTCCGGAAGGCCAAGGTCCTCACTTTCCACAAGCTGCTGGTCTGCAGAATCTGGGGTCCTTCTTGCCCACTTGCTAGAGCATGCAGAGTAAGGACACAGTCGCCATGGAGGCCTTCTCTCCTGCAGTCTGAAGTTAGTGGGGTCCATATTTGTTCCTAAGTGCTATGTAATCCTGCTGAAACCAGGTGAGAGTATCCAGTAATGGAGATAGAAGAAGGGATATTTGAGGAACAGCATATTTTCTGGAGTTTTGACTTAAATTGTGCACAACTGTGAGCTTCCTGGAGAAGAAATCATTGCTATACTGGCACATCTTGTCTGTATCTAAGTTTCTGTATATTTGGAGGAGGATGATCATCCTGGCAGATCCACTCAGGATGCCTTAGTGCTAATGAATGAACCCTCCCTCATGACAAAAACATTGAGAACTTGCTTGTGCATGGTCTTAGCATTTCTCTGTATTGGTTTTTTTTTTTGCTCACAATTCTATAAATATATTTACTTTTTTAAATTAAATCATAGCTGTGTACATTAATACAGTCATGGGGTACAGTGTGCTGCTTTTATATACATTTTGAAAAATTTTCATCAAACTGGTTAACATAGCCTTCATGTCCTGCCATTTGATCCTACAATTTCTCTACTAGGTATATATTGAGAAGACCAAAAATCTGCCTTGGTTTTTTTCTGGGAACTGAGTATTTCTCTCCTTTAGACAACACTGGCTGAGACAAGTCCTGAAACACATCTCTCTGATTCTCTCTGCCTGTCATCTCTCAAACCCACCTGTTAACACCTGAACCCCATGTGTTCCTTTAGTGCTTCTGTGCTCTGTCACAGTGCATGAAGCTTAGCAGACTCTCATCTGTGCCATTTCACAGCCCATGGTCACTCTGGAAACAGCACGTTGTTAGGGTAACCAAACCTCTGTTTTACATGGGACTGAGGACTTTCCCAGGACACAGGGCTTTTGTGCTGGGACCTCTCCAGGCACACCAGCCTGGGTTGGTTGGCTACCCTAACAGTGGTGTGGATTTGTTCACACTTTAAGGCTGAGCAGATGGTCTTGGCAGCATGCATTATTTCATTCACTCAATCCACATCCTTGGAAATTTTACTGAATACTTCCAAACCTCATCTTTTTTTTTTTCTCACTTACCAAATAGAGATGGTAAGAATAGTCTGGAGATAAAATGGGATCATGTGTGTCAAAATACATCACTTGATACTTGGTGATCTTTGCTTGGTACCATCTAAATGGGCATCATGAAATTGAAGTCTTTGGAGACCTCTTATAGTCTTAACATGTTGTCTGCTCACATGAGAATAAACCCAGTGTGATCATGCTTAGTCAACAGGGAGAGACGGTACCAGCCAGGACTGGAAGAGGTTAGAGATAACAGGACGGCTCAGCCTGTGGTGCCTAGCTTGGCTGAGGATCGAAAGAGCTCGGCTTTGCCAGGAGCAGCCTAGATACCCAGGGCAGTCCTGACTGTGTCTGAGGAGCAGAGCATGGCCATAGGAAAGGCCTGGCATCTGGAAACTTTCCACAGCCTTTCTCCTGCTCCCTTCTGGGGCTGCTTCTCCCCCCCCACCCTCTTCCTATTGTGGTCACCAGGTAGCTTGGCTTTTTCTCCCCAGTGCCTATCTCCTTCCACTTTGTGTGTGCTGATGTCAAAATTCCCTCCATTGCCACCCTTCTTCCTTACCAACTTCCAAGATAATTCTCAGCTTTCATTTTTCAGGCTTTTCCTGCAGATTATTTTAGGGTGGCAGCTGAGTGATGGCCATGATCAGGAACATGGGGGAAGTGCAAATGCCTCCAGGGCTATTTCCACAATGACCCAGACCCTTAGAATGAGAAAGAGAAATTCTCAGTGGGTCTCCCCTCTACTGTCACCCCAGAATGGATAGTTCCCATCAATTCCTGCTCACCCTCCATGTAATTCTGTTGTGGAAAAGCACAACATCCTGACACAATACAGTGAGATTGATGTTAATGGGACAGCCACCTCTCACTTTTACTGAGGATTTGCTATATGCTGGGGACGAGGTGAAACATGTAACAGCCTCAACTGAGGAAAACCTTACTGGATACTAGGAAGAGGGGCCCATTGCATGGATGGGGAAACCTAGGTATCAGGGAATGGAGTGTCATGTTCAAGATCACACTGGGATTAAGGAGCTCCAAACTCAGTGATGCTCATGCCACTAGGACCTGGTTACATTTATTGCAGGAGGCTCGCAGGCTGGGATGAAAAAAATGAGTAGATTCTAGTCCCAGTCGGTATTGGTAAAGCAGAGACCTGTAGCATCTTGGGTATGGGTGAGAATCTCCAGATCAGCTGATCAGTGCCAGTCTGAGGAGGGAATCAGATTTCGCCCCTTGTGAATCTCACCTGTCACCAGAGAGGGGGCTGCTGGAAGGAGCTGCAAAGACCAATAGCGAGATGCACAGCCAGATGCAAATGGCTCCAAGAAGAGAAGTGGGCAGCAACCATGCCTCCCACAGGCTGCTCAATCACTCTGCTTACCTCCCACCATAGGCAGCTTTCCCACTGCAATCAGAGTGATCCAAAAAAAAAAAAAGTCTTAAAAAAAGAAGGAAATTCAGACACATGCTACAACATGGATGAATTTTGAGGACATTATGCTAAATGAAATAAGCCAACTGCAAAAAAGACAAATACTGTATGATTTTACTTACATGAAATATCTAAAATAGTCAAACTCATAGGGACAGAGAGTAGAATGGTGACTTCCAGGGATTGTGGAGGGTGGGGAAGGACTGGGGAGTTAGTGTTTAATGAGGACAGTTTTAGTTTTGCAAGATGGAAAAGTTCTGGAGGTGGATGCTGGTAATGGCTACATGATGGTATGAATATATTTACTGCTGAACTTAGAAATGGTAAAGATGATAAATTTTATGTCATGCATTTTTTATTTTAATAAAAAATACTGACAATACTACTGATAAAATCATATAGCATCCCTGATCCCTCCTGAGGTTTCTTATGCTGGGGAAACCTAAAACTTCTTACCATGTATAAGTTTCTGAGAGCAGCTATAACAGAGTGCTACTGACCAGGTGGCTCAAACAACAGAAATTTGTTGTCTAACTGTTCTTTCTGGAGGTTAAAAGTCTAGGATAAATGTGATGGCAAGGCTGCTTCCTTCTGTGAGCTGAGAGGGAATTGGTTCCATGCCTCTTGCCTAGTGTCTGATGGTTTTGTGGTAAACTTTGGCATTCCTTGGCTTCTAGAAGCATCACCCCAACCTCTGACCTTATGTTCACATTGGTGTTCTCCCTGTCTATCTCTGTATTTACCCTCTTGATAAGGATACCAGTCTTATTGGACTAGGGTCCTTCACCCTGATGACCTCATTTTAACTTGATTACCTCTGCAAAGACTCTATTTCCAGATAAGGTCACATTCGGAAGCACTGGGGGTTAGGACTTCAGTGTGTAAATTTGAGAGAGAGACAATTCAACTCATAACACCATGGTCCTGCAGACTCTGTGACTTCCTTTCTCATTGGTCTTCCTTCTACTGCATGGCAGACATATTGGCTTCTTGCTTATCCCCCCAAACACCTGAAACTCTTCTCCTTGGTCCCTTTGGAAGGTAATTCCTGCTGGGCATGGATGCACCTCATCTCACTGTGAAGGACAGAGAGCATCAGCCCAACATGATGCCTCTTCCACTTCACTGCTGTCCCAACGTTCCCATTCCTTGAGAGCTTTATGAAGTGCAGGGATGTATTGAATAGCAATTCCATTTTTTATACACTTGTTAAGCAGTTTCCTCTTTTTGTGCATTCATTACTTATTTGGCAAATGTTTTCTGCTTGTCTGCTACATGCCCGGACTCAATGATGAACAATACAAATCTCTCTTCCTTCTTCTAGCTAACATCCCTAGCAAGACAGATTGAAAACAAACGGCGCGGATCAACCACAAACAAAATGCACAAGGCTTTTTTATTTTTATTTTTTATAAGACTCACATAATCTGACTTCCATTTTATTTTTTACTTTTTGGAATTTTATTTGTTCTTTTTGCATGTCTGTCTTTTTTATTTCAGATTAATATAGGACGCAAATGATTAGATTACATTGTTTGTATTTCTAAGGTAAAGTTTAAGTTGTAGTTGAGCCCTTCATCAAGGGCTATATATCCTTACAATGTGCACATTAGGTAAAAATTTACTAATCCTCTGCCCTCCTCCCTTTTTCCCTTTGCTTCCTCCTCCCTCCCTCCCACTTGAATATATTTGTGATTTTCTCTTGTGTGTAGCTGTTTTTCTACTGGCTTGATATTAGTATCGAGTATATTGGATACTTGCTTTTCCATTCTTGTGATACTTTACTAAGAAGGAAAGACACTTTACTATCCAGGTGAATGCAAAAGATGTAATGTTTCCATCTTTTTATGGCTAAATAGTACTGCATGGTATACATATACTATGGTTTGCTAATCCATTCATGAGTTGATAGGCACTTGATGGGCATTAAAGGTGATGAGGTCTTAGATACAGAGGAGGAGCTACAAGGGGAGGCTGAGAATATGAGAGGTGGTTTCAGTGACAGCATTGAAGTGGGAGTCAGAGAAGGCCTTGTTGAGGAGAAAGCTGAGAAAAGACTTGGAGACAAGGAGTGAGTGAAGGAGATATCCAGAGGAAGCTTATCCAAGGTTGAAGGAACTTTTGGAGCAAGGGCTTTGGTGAGGAATTTCCCCTGATATGTCTGGAGTACTGCAAGGGGGGCAGAGTATCAAGTAAAGTGAACAAGGGGAGGATAGCAGAAGAGGGATTCTAAGGCAGGTTGGAGCAGGGTGATGTTAGGGCTTTAGGTTTTGTCTGATTTAAATGGAGGGATTGCAAAACTCTTAGCACATCATGAAATTCCAGTAGACTAAGGGAAAAAGGCAGACACGGGAAGACCCACTAGAAAACTGTTACAAATGATGTGATTTAAACTAGAGTGGGTGCAGTGGAAGTGTTGGGAAGGTTGAGCCACCTGCATTCTTTTACAGATGGGACGTGGCTTGTGAGACTTGTGAGAACATAGGGAGTCAAAGCTGTTGGCCAGGGCTGGGTTTGAGATGTCTACCAGAATCTGAGTTGGAATTGTCCCAGGGATTTCTGGGCTGAGTTGAGGAAGACTTGACATCATTGTCAGCAGTGAGAGCAATAGCAATGGCAACAGTGATAGTGATAAAGACAGCTCCAATCTCCTGTCTTGAGTTTTTCAGACCCAAAGCTCTGGTGATGGCATGTTCCACACAGTCTTCCTGACCAAGATATCTGGGAGAAGGTCACCATTCCCACTGTATAGGCACAGACTCTGAGGCACAGGGAGGAGAAAGAAAACAAGCTTATGAAAACCTGAAGCTGAAAACCAGTTCTTCTGACCCTGTATTCATCTTCTGCTTCTTCCTCACACACAAGGTGTTCTCCGATCAAACAGAACAACCTCCTTTCTCTGAACATATGTTCTGTCTTTCCACTCTGCCAGGAATATCTGCCTCACACCCCCACTTCCTTCTAACAGAGCCTGTTTCAAATGCTGCCTCCTCTTCATGTGAGCATCTCCCACCTTTTCCTTCTGAGCGTTCTGGTCCTACCTCGGTCACCCTGGTCTCAGATTCCCTGAGGTTTCTTAGAGACAGGGCATACCCTCTGATTCCCCCTGCTCCATATTCTTTGTTGTGAGCTCACAGTGGGAGTCACTGTGCATGATCCAATGGTTAAGGGAAAGGGTGAGCGCATTCCGCACTCAACAACCATTGTTTGGGACACACTGGAATTTGTAGGAACATCCTTATTTATTGATTCATTAATTTGCAGATATTCTTAGCCATTTGGAAAATCTCTCAAAAATATGATAAAAGCTGAAAAATCTCTTGCCAGGAAATTGCACATACACACAAATTTTGCAGGTAGTTTCAAGGGGATTATGGATATCAGTGCATCAGTGTTTCTTGGATTTCAGATTAAGCATCTTTATCTGTCTGTGTGCCACAGAGCTGGGGATCCAATCTTGGTCAAAGTTTAGCACCAAGTATGCTATAGGACACCCATTCAGTCTATCTTAGACAAAAATCTTCACAATCGCTACACAGCTTCTTACCATGTTTTCTTCCCACATGTGAGGAGGAGCTTATGTGATCTCCGTTTTCATAAACAGTGTTCTCTATTTCATTTGGAGTTGAGAGATTTGTGGATTTTGAGTGGCTGATGGGTTTAGCAGTTGCCAGAATTTTAGCATGATGCCTAGAGTGTGGTTGTTACTATATGCCTGACTTTCAGAAGTATTGGTCTGTCCTAGATTGGCTGGATTTCAGAAGGGTATGTAGTGGTAAAACAACAATAACAACTGTTATTGATAGATTAGGATGGGTTTTTAACTAGTTCAGATACTAATCTGTTGCTATGGCAAAAGAAAAATTGGTTCTCTCCTAGAAGGATAGAAATTTGTTATTCTCAGAACTAAGCAGAAAAGGAAAAGGGAATTTCTCACAATTTCCTGGTGCTTAGGAGACAAAAGTCTGCTGAGGAGAGGGGCTCTCAGAACAAAATGTGAGAACTGAGCCCCCCTGATGGAATGGTGAATTGACACTGATGATCACAAACATGCTTTTCCCCAAGAAACATTTGTCTATTTGGCATCAGCTAGAGGCTGAGCATGTAAATTTGACTCTGAAAGAAGAGTCTCTATTAAGGAGACAGACAAACCAGCACAGCTCTTGATGATTCTGAGGGACAGAAATGAGACAGTTGCAGTGTGATCCCCATGTAGGGGGATTTACCAAATTCAGAAGCTGCACAAGGTGGAAAGATAAAGAGCTAAGTGAAAATATTCTCTAAAGCCAACCAAAAATTCACACATTTCCTCAGGCCCAAGGAGACAAACATACACCAGACTCTCAATTATAAAAACTGAGGAGGGCCAAATCTGAAGAACAGGATGAAGCAGAAATACACTGAATCATATCAAAACCACAACAAAACCTTGACTCAGCTCAGTCTGTTATTTAATTAGGATGATCAGATCTCACTGTCTTCCTAACAGAAGAAAGATAAATTCTCTCTGGTGGAAGATAAAGACATCTAGAGTTATTACAGTTTTTCATGCATAATTCTCAGTGCACCAGCAAATATTATGGGAATGCAAAGAGACAGAATGTGAATAAAAATCCAGAGAATAAAAACAGACTTAGAAGCATATGCACAGGGCATCTAGACATTAAAGTAAGAAAAAAGGGACTTCAGAATGATTTAATATGTTTAGAATAATTGAAGAAAAAAGATAAAATAGGGGGAATAGTAGTGAATCTCAACAGAGAATTATAATTTGTGTATACATAAAAGAGACAAATGAACATTTTTAAAGCTAAAAAGATCAATGATTAAGAACCCACTGGAAACAGAACATGGTATGGTAAAGATTGAAAACAGAAGAATATGAGATTAATAAATGAGAAAAGGCACTGGCCCCATATACTGGAGGTGGTGGGTTCAAACCCAGCCCTGGCCAAAAACTGCAATAAATGAGAAAATGGAATGATAGAAAGTGTCCAGACAGAAGCACAGAATGAAAAAAATGAAAATGAAGAAAAGATTATAAAATAAATGTGTAACCTGTCTCACCAAAGGGGAGTAAACGAAACACAACTGAAAAACTCTGTGAAGATAAACAGCTTTGTGAAGGTACAAGCTGAATTAATCCCTTCTAGTGAAGACTGAGATCTCATCCTATGACTAATACATAAGACTTATTTAGTATAAGACTATAGGAAGCTATAGACTTTCCTATCACATTAATAGGGCTCCTACGGAACAACAGGGACTGTAACGCAAAGAACTGAGTGCCTCTGACATTATTTAAGAAAATCTAGAGAAACCCAAAGATAATAGGGAGCCAAAAACAGAGATGACAGAGGATATTTTAGCCTTTAATGCCTTTAGCAAATAATAAATACAACCTAGCTCCTAGCCAGACAGATTAAACCTCACGCTAAAGGCCCAACTACCTCAGTTGTTTGTTTTAACCCAGGACATAATGTCTGTCTTTTAACAGAAATTACAAATTATACTAAAAGACAAAAATAAATTTTTTAAAGAATCAGAGCAAGTAATAGTAGCAGACTCAGTTATGATAGGGATGTTAGAATTATAAGACCAGGAAATTAAAACAACTGTGATTAATATGCTGAGGGATCTAACAGAAAAAGTGGAAAAGTTGTAAGAACAGATAGTAGTGTTAGCAGAGAGATGAAAACTCTAAGAAATAATCTAAAGAAATGCCAGAAATAAAAAACATTATAACAGATATGAAGAATGATGGGGTTATTAATAGATTGGATATTATTATTATTATTATTTTTTTAGACAGAGCCTCAAGCTATCCCCTCCCTGGGTTGAGTGCTATGGCATCACAGCTCATAGCAACCTCCAACTCCTGGGCTCAAGCGAGTCTCCTGCCTCCGCCTCCCAAGCAGCTGGGACCACTGGGGCCCGCCACAATGCCGGGCCACTTTTTTGGTTGCGGCCATCATTGTTGTTTGGCCTGGGCTGGGGATTCAAACCCACCACCTTAGGTGTACGTGGCTGGCGCCTTAGCCGATTGAGCCACAGGCGCCGAGCCAAGATTGGATATTATTGAGGAAAAAAAATCAATGTCAATAGACACTTCCCAAACTGAAATACAAAAAGAAAGAAAGAATGAAAAAGGTACAACAGAATATACAAGAACTATGGGACAATTGTAAAACATGTAACAGAAAAAAATGAAAATACAAGGAGGAGAAGAGGAATAGAAGGTTATTTTAGATGTTCTTTGCTAATGAAATTTTCATAGCTATAAATTTTCCCAAAGCCTTGTGTTAGCTGTTTTCCACAGAATATTTCTAATTTTCTTTGTGATTTTTTTTCTTTGATTCATGAATTATTTAGAAATAATTTCCAAATATTTAGGGTTGTCCTAGATACCATCTTGTTTTTTTATTTCAGTTGAATACTATGTAGTGAAAGACATGCTTTTTAGGATTTCAAGTTTTTGAAAATCTATCAAGGCTTCTTTTTGTGACCCAGGATATGGATATAGTCTTTTTTGGTGACCATATATGTGCAGTGGAAATTAATGTGGTTACAAATCCTTACTGCCCTCTATATATCAATTAGGTCAAGATGGTTAATAGTGTAGTTGAGATTATCTGTGTTCTTACTAATATTTTTGACTAGCTGTTCTGTCAGTTTCTGAAAGACACTGTCAAATTTCCATCTATAATTATTATACTTTCCATTTATCCCTTTAATTTTGATGATTTTTGCTCCATATATATTAAAGCTCATTCATTTGAGACATATAAATGTATTAGTAAGTCTTTTTATGATGTGGATCACTTATTACTATGAAATCGCTCTCCTTATCTTTGGTAATATTTTCTTTCTTAAAGTCTATTTTTTATAACGTTAATATAGTCACCACAGTCTTCTCATGTTTATGGTTTGCAAAATACATACATTACATCATTTACTTTAAACCTATTTGCTTCTTAATTTCAGTGTGTTTTTTTCTTTTATTTTTTTTCAAATAGGATTAGAGAAAACCTCATGTAGGCACATAATAGTCAATCTGCTACAAACCAAAGATATAGAGAAAATGTTGAACACAGTCAGAGGAAAATGACACATGTCACTTTGGAAACAATGATTGGAAATTACCTTGTCTTGTGTCAGAAACAGTGGAGGCCAAAAGAGTGGGGCAAACACCTTTAAAGTGGTAAAAGACAGTAACTGTCAACCAGTTTTCTATAACTAGTAAAATTATTCTTCCAGACTAAAGAGAAAATAAAAATACTTTCATATAAAAGAAAAACAAAGGGAATTTCTTATTATCAACACCTGCATTTTAAGAAATTTTTTAAGGAGAAAAAAATGAAATGAGAGGTAATGAAGCACACAAAATGATAAATACATGGACAGATATAAAAAAACTTATTTATTCTCTTAATTTATCCTCTTGCCTCAGCCTCCTGAGGAGCTTGGATTACAGGCCCTACCATAACACCCAGCTAGTTTTTCTGGGGAACAGTTCTTTCCAAATGCTTTTACACTTTTTTTCTTCAGTTCAAGATCAGCTACATAGTTACAGTTACAGATATTAAAATCAAAAGACAGTTTTTAATTAGCAGGAAAAAACCCCATAAAGAGTACAAAGAGTTAATAATTATATTTCTCAAGAAGCCAGGGTGCTGTTATTTGTTACATTTTTTCTTTTCAAGGTTATTTTAGCTCAGTGTTAAGTTTGCTCTTATCTTTGGAGGAGTTCTTCTGCAGCTTCCTGCTGCTTTCTCAGGATCATTAAGAAGTATAAGATTTATTTCTCTTTCCTCAGTATGTGAGAAAGTTGGATCTCTCACACATTGCTTGTGGGAATGTGAAATAGTGCAGCCATTCCTGGAAAATGTGTAGTTTGGCAGTTTCTCTATGACAAAACATACGCTTATCATACAGCCTGACAATTACGCTCCCAGGAATCTATCTCTGAGAAATGAAAACTTATGTTCACTCACAACTTGTACATAAGTTCATAGAAGCTTTATTTGTAACAGGAAAAACCAGAAATAATTCAAAGTCCTTCAATATGTGTGAAAGGTTAAGCAAACTCTGACACAACCATGAAATAGACTACTTCTCAGCAATACAAAGAAATGAACTATTGATACCAGCAACAATCTGGGTGAACTGCCAGGGATTATTCTTGCTCAACAGAATCAATGCCAAAAGATCACCAGATGTATAGTTGATTCTACTTATACTCAAAATGACAAAACTATAGAGATGGAGAACAGATTAGCAGTTGCCAGAAGACAGATAAAAACTGAATAAGATCTGTCATATAGTTAACAATATTGTACCAAAGTCAATTTCCCAAATTTGATATTGTATTACAGTAATAAAAAAAATGTCACCATTGAGGGAAGCTGGGTGAAGGGTACACATATCTCTGTGTATTTTTTCTGCAAATTCTTCTACATCTATAATTATATTAAAAAATCAAATTTCTGTTATGTGTTACATGTGAGCTGCAGTTCTGTTCCTATCTAACACTTTCTATCTTCTTTATTCCAGTACCCAGACTGAATAGCAGCTTCTGTTATTCTCTGGCAGAGAAAAAAAGAAGCAATTTGGATGGCTCTTAAAGCTTCTCTTCAGAAGGAGTGAATGTAACATATATTTCCTAGTCACTGGGCCAATCAAACCCTACATCGAAGGGTCAGGGATGCATATGCTTCCCAAGGACATACTACAAGTCTTCCTTTAGGAGGTAAACACTTGGGAAAAATAGAAGAATGGTAATATTTTTACTAACTCTTCCCCCCAAGTTTTCTGTATTCTAATATTTAAAGTTAAGCTCTTATAAGGTGCATTGAAAAGAAAACTGTTTCTTCTTTACTTTATTACTGCTCTGAATACTTCACTGTGACATGTGTAGAGGTTTTTCCCACAACAAGCAAATCTCCAATTATCTAGTTTGTGAGGCATATTGAGTGAGTGTCCTACAATTTAACTAGGTTCTGACACTATTCATTTGGGGCTCAGTCCCACTTCAGATGCCAGTCTCAGGTCCAGATTGTCACCTGTGCTTCTAACACACCAGCTATAAATCAGAGGTTCCCATGACTCACTATTTAGGTTCCATAATTTGCTAGAATGGTTCATAGAACTCAGGAAAACATTTTACTTACTAGATTACTGTTTTACTGTGACAGGATATAACTCAGAAACAGCCAGATGGAAGAAAAGCATAGAGCAAGGTGTGGAGTTGCTAGGAGTGTAGAGAACCTAGACAAGTTGAACCCTATCATTTAGCACTTTTTTGTGGAGGCTTCATTATGTAGGCACGATTCATTACATCATTGACCACTGGTGATGAACTCCCCTCCCTGGATGTTCAGGAGTAGGCCTGAAAGTTCCAACTTGATAATCACCGTTGGAACTACCCTTGGCATCAGCTACCTAGAAGCTTCCAGCCACCAGTTATCTCATTAGCTTACAAAATAGATTTGGAGATTCCAAGAGTTCTGGGAGCTGTGTATCAGGAAACTGGGGTAGAGACCAAATATATATTTCTTTTTATATCACATGAATATAGTTGAAATTTTCTTTTTCCATTTACATTTAAATAAGAAGTGAAATAGGAGAGAGGTAGCCCACCTTAATCTAATCACTGAGTTGGGTCACAGTTGTTCTTCATTGTATTTTAAGTTCAGTCCTGTTTCTAGGGTGCAAACCTGTAAGTGTCTGAGATAAGTACCTGAGGTTTCTATCTAGTCCCTAGACTACAGTTTTTGTCTACACCATGCACAAATTTTCTTGTTTCTCAGCTCCTGCTTTCTAATGACAGATATTCACAGGGGAAAGTTGCTCTGAATGTTAGGCTCACTTCTTAGAGTCTTCTGTCTATGATCTAAGGCCACATGTTTTGGTTGCCTTAGTAGCTCCTTTATTCTTCAAAGCCATTTTTTCCCTCTTTTGTCCAACTTTTTAGTTTTCTTTAGCTAGATAATTGGTCTGAAGTCAGCTATTTGACAATTGCTGGGAGACATTTTTGAGAATATTAGATTTTCCTCTCCTTTGATGGAAAACAGATAAAAGTAAAATGAAAAACTTAATAGTATTATTTCCCCAAACAGAAAAACTCTGTTAAAATTTGATTGAGTATTTTGCTAGTATTTTCAGTTTTATATTATTTTCTGTTTATCTAAACATGTATCACTTCAGTTTTTAGAAAAATTTAATTTTTTTAGCTTTAGTAAAGTATAATTGACAAAAGTTGTGTGTATTTAAAGTGTACAACATGATGATTTGATATATGTTTACTTCGTAAAATAATTACCATGGTAAATTAACATATCCATCGCTTTACATAGTTTTCTTTGGGGGAGGGCTGAAAATCTTCTCTCCTAGCAAGTTTCAAATATTATATAAAGTATTATCAAGCATAGTTACTGTGTTGTACATTAGATCCTCAGAATTTATTCACCTTATAACTTACAGTTTTCACTTTTGACCAAGATCTTCCCATTCCCCCCAACAATCATGATTCTACTCTCTACTTCCATGAGTTAGATATTTTTCCTTTTTTTCAGATTCTACACATGAGTGGTATATACAGTATCACTGTATGTTTGTCACATTTTACTTAGCATAATGTCCTTCAGGTTCATTTATATTGTTGCAAATGGCAGAACTTTTTTTATGGCTGCTTAATATAACTGCACATGTGTGTGTTTGTGTGTGTGACATTTTCTTTATCCATTCATCTGTCAGTAAACACTTAGGTTATTTCCATATCTTACTATCAGGAGCTCAGGTCCAAATCACAGTGGGTCCTGTAGGTCCCTGAACCCATTATGTTGTCATTTCTCCATTACCAGAATGTATAATTGGAGTAGGCATATTTAGCAACTGGCAGAATTCTCACTTATTTCCACAAGTGAGAAATAATATGATGAGAAAGGCCAAATGGAAACCATTCAAACTTTCTCTACCTAGGAAAATGATGAATCAAAAACAACACTGTATCCTGAAGGGACTGTAGAGATTAGTGCCATTATCAAGGCCTTAAAAGATGCAGGGGTGGGCTCAGCGCCTGTGGCTCAAGTGGCTAAGGCGCCAGCCACATACACCTAAGGTGGCGGGTTCGAATCCAGCCCAGGCCTGCCAAACATTAATAATGGCTGCAACCAAAAAATAGCCAGGCATTGTGGTGGGGACCTGTGGTCACAGCTACTTGGGAGGCTGAGACAGGAGACTTGCTTGAGCCCAGGAGTTGGAGGTTGCTGTGAGCAGTGAAGCCACAGCACTATACCCAGGGGGACAGCTTGAGGCTCTGTCTAAAAAAAAAAAAAAAAAGATGCAGGGGTGGTAGGTGAGTCCCACCACATCCCATTTAGATTTGCCTATTCAACCTGTGTAAAAAACAAATGGAGAATGTCAGTGAATAAATGCAAGCTTAACCAGGTTCTGTCTCCAATTGCAGGTGCCTTTCCAGAGGCAGTTTTTGTTGCATCCCCTAGTGCTTAGTATGCAGCTATATTGATCTGGCAAATGATTTTTCTCCATCCCTGTCCATAACCCCACCAGTAGCCATTTGCCTTTAGCTGACAAGGCTAACAATACACCTGCACTGTCGTACCTGATAGGTATATCAATTCTCCAGCTCTATGTCACAATTTAGTTTACAGGGCTCTTGAACCCCTTTCCTTCCCACAAGATATCACACTGGTACATTACATTGATAATAGTATGTAGGTTAGACCTAGTGAGCGAGAAGTAGAAACTACTCTGGACTCCTGGGTAAGATACTTGCATGTCAGAGGATGGGAAATAAATGTGATTAAAATTTTGGGGCTTTCTACCTGAGTGAAATCTCCAAAGGGTCAGCAGTGTGAAGCAAGTCAAGATATCCCTCCCAAAGAGAAGGATAAGTTGTTTCATCTGGCCCCTCCTAAAACCAAGGCCTAGGTACAATGCTTACCTAGTACCACCATGCCCCATGACTTTAAGATTCACTATAAAGCTATAGTAATCAAGACAATGTTGTATAGGCCAAAGAATAGACGAATAGATCAAAGGAACAGAAGTAAAAGCCTAGAAAGAAATCTATTCAAACACAGTCAACTAATCTTTGACAAAGGAGCAAAGGCAATATAATGGAGAAAAGATAGTCTTTTAAACAAATGGCACTGGAACAACTGGACATCCAAATGCAAACAAAGCAAAACAAACAACAACAAAAATATCTTTCACAAAAATTAACTCAAAGTGGATCACAGATCAAAATACGTAATATAAAAATTATAAAACTCTTTGAAGATAATATAGAAGAAAAGCTACATGTCCTTGGGTTTGTTGATGACTTCTTTTTTTTACAGAAAAAATGTTTATTGCCTAATGCAAATGTTCTTTTGGATTAGCAGTTTTTAAACCTTTGGAGTGATGGACTCCTTGGAACATTTTTTGAAAGTATAGATTTCAGTTTCAAGTAAAATTCTATAAATTCATACACACACTATTTTTTTATCAATTAATTTATTGTGCTAGAAATTTATTTTCTTCACATAGACTAAAAAACTTTTCCAAAATTATACCTCTTATTCTCATTTTTCATATACTACTGTAAGTTGACCCCCCAAGGGACTGTAACAAACTGGTCAACATATGGAGGTGGTCACTATAAGGAACTAGGCCTACTGTACTGATAGGCACATGTGGTGCATGTCCAATCTGTGAAAATTAGGTCAATTTAAGGAGATGGCCAATGTAAGGAAGTGGTCAACTCTCATCCTACTGTATGCACAGTTGAATATTTGCTGAAAAAAGTCCAAAAATTAAAAAATCATAATTAGAATTTAATTCTGAAGGTTTATTTTGAAATAATCAAGGTTGTTTTTGGCCTGTTTGAGAAGTTGAAAACTGTAAAATGGTCTCGAATATGGAAATATGTATGAGTTTGACCCAAACACTTTTCAACTTTTCATATTAATGCTGAAAAAGTTTTAGAAATGGGTCAGTACCAGTAGCTCAGTGACTAGGGCACTGGCCACATGCACCGGGGCTGGTGGGTTTGAACCCAGCCAGGGCCTGTTAAACAATAATGACAACAATAAACAATAATGACAACAATAACAAACAAATAAAAAAAAATAGCCGGGTGTTGTGGCAGGCACCTGTAGTCCCAGCTACTTGGGAGGCTGATACAAGAGAATCCAATGCTTAAGCCCAAGAGTTTGAGGTTGCTGTAAGCTGTGATGCTATGGCACTCTTCCGAGGGTGACATAGTGAAACTCTGTCTCAAAATAATTTTTTTAGAAACATATTTGATATCAATAGCTATTTTTACCAGATAAGGACATGTTTATTTCTGGATACTTAAATTCCCTCAAGATTCTGCAATATATGGTCTGGCATGGTGGCTCATGTCTGTAATCCTAGCACTCTGGGAGGCCGAGGCAGGTGGATCATTTGAGCTCACAAGTTTGAGACCAGCCTGAGCTAAAGCAAGACCCTCCAAAAACAGCTGGTGTTGTGGTGGAAGCCTGTAATCCCAGCTACTCAGGAGGCTGAGGCAAGAGAATCAGTTGAACCCAGGAGTCTGAGTTTGCTATGAACTATAATACCACAGCACTCTACTGGGGGTGACAAAGTGAGACTCTGTCTCAAAAAAAAAAAAAGATTCTGCAAGATAGTTTTCTGCAGATTTCTACCTATAATAAAATCTCTAAGGCTTTATCCTCTCTTCTTTATTTATAGAACCACTTCTAGCTTTACAAAGTTAACTTAGTAGCTTAGTTTCCTATATCCAATTTTATCCTCCAGAATACCAAACAAAATAGCTTAGTTAATAGTTTTTGTTTTGTTTATTTTTTCCATTATCCATAATAGTGACCATAAAGTCTTTTTATTTAGCTATATTGTAGTATGATCGACAAAAATTATGTAGATTTAAGGCATATAACTTGATGTTTTGTATGTGTACGTTGTAAAATGATCACCACAATTAGGCTAATTAACATAAGCATCACCTCACATAGTGTGGGGTGAGAATGCTTAAGATCTACCCTCTAAGCAAATTTCAGTTACACTATATCTTCTATCAGGCTAACTAGTTATCATGCTGTACCTTAGATATCTAGACCTTATTCACCATGAATAATTAAACTTTGTAAGTTTTCACCAACATCTCTTTCTTTCTCCCTGCCCCCAACCCTTGGTAACATCATTCTTCTATAACTGACTATTTTAGATTCCACATAAGTGAGTATGTGTCTGGTTTATTTCACTTGGTGTAATGTCCTCCAGGTTCATCCATGTTTTGCAAATGGCAGTATGTCTTTCTTTTTTAAGGCTGAATAATATTCTGTTATATGTACACACCACCTTTTCTTTATCCATCCATTCATTAATGGATATTGAGGGTTTTTTTCCATATCTTTGCTATTATAAGTAATGCTGCAATAAAATGTCAGTGCAGATACTTTCCTGAGATCCTGATTTAATTTTCTTTGAGTATCTACCCAGAAGTGGGATTGCTGGGTCATATAATAATGTTATTATATATATATATTTTTAAAAATGCTCCATATGTTTTCCCATACAATTGTACCAATTTATATTCCTACCAACAATATACAATGGTTCCCTTTTCTGTGCATCCTTGCTGATACAGAGAAAAGGGAACTTTGTGTTTTTCACAGAGTAGAAATTTTTAATTTTAATTAAGTCTAGCTTACCAATTTTTTTCATGAAAAAATATCATGTTTCTGGTATTGTATCTAAAATAGTATCATATGAAATGATGGACATCATATGTCATCATGAAAATGCACATTAAAATGAGATACTGGAAAAAGATACCAGCTACACCTGGTGTGAGGACCTTGCCTGAATTGTAGCTCAGGGAGCACAGCAAGGAGGTGGTGAGCTGTATATAGTGTGTAATCCAGAGTGGCAGAAATGTGACTCCTTAGGCAAGTAATTGCAACCACCAGGATCAGACAGCCTCCATATGGAGGTCTGGGACTGCAGGAAGCCTTTCCAGAGTTTTTGGGTTTGAGGGGAAACTGTGTGCTGAGTGGAAAGCTTGGAAGAGTGGGCAGACTCCGACAGTGTACAGCATCCAGATTTGAATACTGGATGGAGTGGATTTGCCATCAGCTTGGTAGCTGGTGAGACAATCATACCGGAAGGTCTTGGAGGTCAAGGGGCTGCCATTGTGGGAAGATCATGAGAAGGTCTTGACAAGGGCCTAAAGTATGACTGTCTTAATTCTGCCTGCCAAGTTCAGAACTCCACTCTTGGGACAGGCTGAGGGACTCTTACACCTCATAGGAACTGGTGTCATGGGGTACCATGAAATCTGCCCCTGAAGGATTCTTGTGAACTTTAAGATCACAACCTGGCTGTGTCTGAATGCTGAGGAAACAATCAGGTGATCATTGAAGGCAATAAGAATAAGAACCACAGAGGTTGCCGGGCTGTGTTCTTTAAAAAAATCACAGTGTCACTTTGACATATTGCAACATATATATTCCTTTAACATTAAGGACTTCTCTAGTTTTGGTTATACTCTGAGACAAAGTAATTTGAAGCAAAGGAGAAAGTGAGAAGGAAAAAGGAGGACAAGGAGGTGAACAAGAAAAAAGAACACATGAAGAAGAACCAACAGAAAAATTCGGGCAACATGAAAAACAAAACAGAGCAACTTCCTCAAGGGAGTTGCCTTGGGAGGAGTTGCTCTGTTTTGGTTTTTCATGTTGCCCGATTGAGGCTGCTACTGCAGAAGACTCCACCTATAAAGAATTAATGGACTTGATAGAAAGGGAATCTAAAATATGGATGATAAAGACAATAAAAGGAATGGACGAGAAAATGGAAAGGCAGAACCAAAAGTCAGATGAGAGATATGTAGAATATAGAAAGGATATGGCAGAGCTTAAGGAAATGAAGGAGATAATCAGGGAATGTAAAGATGCAGTAGAACATATAAAAAACAGGTTAGGTGATGGAGAAGAAAGAACTTTAGAGCTAGAGGATAAAGTTTTTGAGTTAACCTAGGTAGTCAAAGAGGCAGAAAAGAAGACAGAAAAAGCAGAACAGTTGCTTAGAAAATTACAAGACTCCATGAAGAATTCAAACATATGAATAATAGGGATTCCTGAAGTGGAAGAAGATTGTCCCAAAGGAATGGAAGACCTACTGAAGACTATCATAAATGAAAACTTTCTGAGTTTTTTTTTTTTTTTTGAGACAGAGCCTCAAGCTGTTGTTCTGGATAGAGTGCATGGGATCACAGCTCACAGCAACCTCCAACTCCTGGGTTCAAGCAATTCTCCGGCCTCTGCCTCCCAAGTAGCTGGGACTACAGGTGCCCACCATAACACCCGGCTATTTTTTGGTTGAAGCCTTCATTGTCATTTGGCAGGCCAGATCTGGATTTGAACCCACCAGCTCAGGTGTATGTGGCTGGCGCCTTAGCCACTTAAGCCACAGGCGCCAAACCCAGAGTTCTACTAAAGATCTGAAACACTCCTTTCAGATGGATATCAAACCCTGGGTCATCACAACTCAAACAGAGCCTCTCCAAGACACATTGTAATGAATCTGTTCAAAGTCAAGATGAAAAAAAAAAAAATTCTGCAAGCAGCCAGGAGTAAGTGCCAACTGACCTACAGGAAGAGCAGCAGACTGAAACCTTCCAAGCCAGAAAAGCATGGTCATCCATCTTCAACATTCTTAAACAAAAAAATTTTCAGCTCATAATTTTGTATCCTGCTAAACTAAGCTTCAAAACTGATGGAGAAATCAAATCATTTGCATATATACAAACACTGAGGAAATTCACCACAATAAAATCAACTCTATAGGAAATCCTTAGACCTATTCTCTACACTGACCATCACAATGGACCACCAGCTAAGTAAAACCCAGAAGCTAAAGGTCAAAACTTAGCTTCCACAATGGCAGAAAGGATAAAACTATACAATGGACTTTCACAAAATAAGTTGAATAGAACTCCACAATGCTTATCAATCCTCTCAATAAATGTCAATGGATTGAATTCACCATTGAAGAGGCATAGGGTGGCTGAAGGATAAAAAGCACTAGCCATCCCTATACTGTCTCCAGGAGACACACAGCCTTGAAAGACAAATTGAGACTCAAGGTTAGGGGATGGAAAACAGTATTTCAAGCAAATGGAAATTGAAGAAAGGAGGGGTTGCAATCTTGTTCTCAGATACAAGTGTCTTTAAAGCAACTAAAGTTAAGAAAGACAAAGATGTACACTTTATACTGGTCAAAGGAACAATACAACAAGAAGATATTTCAATTTTAAATATTTATGCACCCATCTTAAATGTTCCCAGATTTAGGAAACAGACCTTAATGGAACTGAGCAATATGATATCCCATAACACCCTAATAGCTGGGGACTTTAACACCCCACTGATAGAACTGGAAAGATACTCTAAACAGAAAGTAAACAAACATACAAAAGGCTTAAATGTGACCCTAAAACAAATGGAATTATATATACAGAACACACCATCCTAAAGCTAAAGCACATACATTTTTCTCATTAACCCATGGTACATACTCCAAAATAGACCATATCCTAGAATGCAAATCAAACCTCAGCCAAATTAAACGAATAGAAATTATACCTTATATCTTCTCAGATCACAAGGCAATAAAAGTGGAATTCAACTCCAACTAAAACATTCATCACCACACAAAGACATAGATATTAAATAAACTTATGGTGAATGAAAATTGGGTTCAGGAGAGATAAAAGAGGAAATTGTTAAATTTCTCAAACATAACAACAGTGAAGACACAAGTTGCTAAAACCTGTGGGACACAGCAAAAGTAGTAGTAAGAGGGAAATTTATCACATTAGATGCCTACATTTGAAAAACAGAAAGAAAGCACATCAACGAACTCAAGAATCATCTTATGGAATTGAAAAAAGAAGAACAATCCAATCCTAAACCCAGCAGAAGAAAAGAAATAACCAAAATTAAATCAGAGATTAATGAAATTGAAAACAAAAGAATCATACAGAAAATTAACAAAAAGTTGGTTTTTCAAAAAAATAAATAAAATCAATAAAACTTTGGCCAGATTATCTAGAAACAGAAAAGTAAAATCTCTAATAACCTCAATCAGAAATGATAAAGGGGAAATAACGATGTATGCCGTGGAGATACAAGAGATTATCTCTGAGTACTACAAGAAACTCTATGATCAGCTATTTGACAATGTGGAGAAAATGTATCAATACCTGGAATCACACCCTCTCCCTAGAGTTAACCAAGAAGAAATAGATCTCTTGAACAAACCAATTTTAAGAACTGAGATTGAAGTAGCAATAA
The DNA here is from genome assembly GCA_963574575.1 of Galagoides demidoff. Classification (NCBI taxonomy): domain Eukaryota; kingdom Metazoa; phylum Chordata; class Mammalia; order Primates; family Galagidae; genus Galagoides; species Galagoides demidoff. The sequence continues at coordinate 28,074 of CAUYQV010073164.1, forward strand.
AAAACTCCCAACAACAAAAATGCCCTAGTCCAGATGGCTTCACACCAGAGTCTACTGAAACTTCAAAGAAAAGCTTATACTTATGCTGCAGAAATTATTCCAAAAAATTGAAAAGGATGGAATCTTTTTTTTTTTTTATTTTCGAGGATTCATTGAGGGTACAAGAAACCAGGTTACACTGATTGCATTTGTTAGGTAAAGTTCCTCTTAATTTGTATCTTGCCCCCAAAACATGTGTCACACACTGAGACCCCCACCCCTCCTTTACTCTCTCTGCTCTTCCTTCTCTCACCCTCTTCCTCCCACTGTGCTCTTTCTTTCCCGATTCCCTCACTCCTTCTTTCTCTCTCTCTCTGGTCTCTCCTTCCCCCACCCCTACCATGTACTAGGTCAATAATTGTCCTTATATCAAAATTGAATACATAGGGTTCATGCTTCTCCATTCTTGTGATGCTTTACTAAGAAGAATGTGTTCCACTTCTATCCAGGTTAATACAAAGGATGCAACATCTTCATTTTCTTTTTCTTTTTTGCAGTTTTTGGCTGGGGCTGGGATTAAACCCGCCACCTCTGGTGTATGGGGCCAGCACCCTACTCCTTTGAGCCACAGGCACTGCCCCCCCCCTTTTTAGAGACAGAGTCCCACTTTGTTGCCCTTGGTAGAATGCTATGGGGTCACAGCTCACAGCAACCTCCAGCTCTTAGGCTTAGGTGATTTTCTTGCTTCAGCCTCCTGAGCAGCTGGGACTACAGGCACTTGCCACAGTGCCTGGCTATTTTTTTGTTGCAGTTTGGCCAGGGCCAGGCTCGAATCCATCACCCCTGGTATAAGGGGGCTGGTGCCCTACTCACTGAGCCACAGGTGCTGCCCACTCCATCTTTTTTAATGGCTAAATAGTATTCCATGGTATACATATACCGCAGCTTGTTAATCCATTCCTGAGTTGGTGGGTCTTTAGTCTGTTTCCACATTTTGGCAATTGTAAATTGAGCTCTGATAAACAGTTTAATGCAAGTATCCTTGTGGTAAAAGGAGTATTTTCCTTCTGGGTAGATGCCCAGTAACGGGATTGCAGGATCAAATGGGAGGTCTAGCTTGAGTTCTTTGAGGGTTCTTGATACTTCCTTCCAAAAAGGTTGTATTAGTTTGCAGTCCCACCAGCAATGTAAAGTGTTCCTTTCTCTCCACATCCATGCCAGCATCTGCAGGTTTGAGATTTTGTGATTTGGGCCATTCTCGCTGGCATTAGATGGTATCTCAGGGTGGTTTTGATTTGCATTTCTCTAATAATTAGGGATGGTGAGTATTTTTTCATATGTTTGCTAGCCATTCATCTGTCTTCTTTAGAGAAGGTTCTATTCATGTCTCTTGCCCATTGATATACAGGATTGTTGGCTTTTTTCATGTGGATTAATTTGAGTTCTCTATAGATCCTAGATATCAAGCTTTTGTCTGATTCAAAATATGCAAATATCCTTTCCCATTATGTAGGCTGTCTATTTGCTTTGGTTGTTGTCTCCTTAGCCATACAGAAGCATTTCAGTTTTATTAGGTCCCATTTGTTTATTTTTGTTTTTGTTGCAATTGCTATGACAGTCTTCTTCACAAAGTCTTTCCCCAGGCTGATATCTTCCAGTGTTTTTCCTATGCTTTCTTTGAGGATTTTTAACATTTCATGTCTTAAATTTAAGTCCTTTATCCATCTTGAATCAATTTTTGTGAGTGGAGAAGGGTGTGGGCTCAGTTTCAGTCTTTTACATGTGGATATCCAGTTCTCCCAGTACCATTTATGGAATAGGGAGTCTTTCCCCCAAGGTATATTCTTATTTGGTTTATCGAAGATTAGGTGGTTGCAAGATGTTAGTTTCATTTCCTGGTTTTCTATTTGATTCCAAATGTCTATGTCTCATTTTTGTGGCAGTACCATGCTATCTTTACCACTATGGCCTTGTAGTATAGCCTAAAATACAATATGCTAATTCCCCCAGCTTTGTTTTTATTACTAAGAACTGCCTTAGCTACATGGTTTTTTTTCTGGTTCCATACAAAAAGCAGAATCATTTTCTCCAAGGCTTGAAAGTATGATGTTAGTATTTTAATAGGGATGGCATTGAATCATTAGATTGCTTTGGGAAGTATAGACATTTTAACAATGTTGATTCTTCCCAGCCATGAGCATGCTATGTACTTCCATTTGTTAATATCCTCTGCTTTTTCCTTAGGGTTTCATAGTTTTCTTTATAGAGGTCCTTAACCTCTTTTGTTAGGTATATTCCCAGGTATTTCACTTTTAAAGCTATGGTGAAGGGAGTTGTGTCCTTAACTAGCCTCTCACTTTGGCTGTTATTGGCGCATACAAAGGTTATTGGCTTGCAGACATTGATTTTATATCCTGAGACATTATTGTATTTTTTTTTTTTTTTTTGAGACAGAGCCTCAAGCTATCCCCCTGGGTAGAGTGCCATGGCATGACAGTTCATAGCAACCTCCAACTCCTGGGCTCAAGCGAGTCTCCTGCCTCCACCTCCCAAGTAGCTGGGACCACAGGCGCCCGCCACAACGCCCGGCCATTTTTTGGTTGCAGCCATCATTGTTGTTTGGCGGGCCCGGGCTGGGGAATCGAACCCGCCACCTTAGGTGTATGTGGCTGGCGCCTTAGCCGATTGAGCCACAGGCGCCGAACCGGGTGATGATATTCTATCTAAGGCATTTGCAATGGTTTTTGGCACAAAATTCACTCAAGAAGTTAACCTTAAATATAGGCTGGGTTCTTAACTGGCACCTTTCCTCCAACCTCCTCCTTCCCCATTGGTACTCCAGCATTGGTTGAGATTTTTAAAAAGCAAATCTGATTTGAGATAGCCCTCTCCCCACACTTTGGATGGCTCTCCCCTTGTTACCATGAACACAAGCCCTAACCAGGCTGCCTTCCTGCAAAGATGCCTCATTCCTCAATGGCATCACTGTGCCTCTGCTTGCAATCCTTCCTGACCCCATGCATACACCATATCCAGTCTCAGCTCGGTGCCTCCTCTGGGAAACCTCCCTTGATGCATCAGAGCAAAGCTTGACTGCTCTCGCATCTGACACTTTTGTTGACACCCATCACTGCCTCCCTCCTCTGAGTTAATCTATCTCCTTCCTCTTTCTTTTTTTTTTGAGACGGAGACTCAAGCTATCCCCCTGGGTAGAGTGCCATGGCATCACAGCTCATAGCAACCTCCAACTCCTGGGCTCAAGCGAGTCTCCTGCCTCCGCCTCCCAAGTATCTGGGACCACAGGTGCCCGCCACAATGCCCAGCCATTTTTTGGTTGCAGCCATCATTGTTGTTTGGCGGGCCGGGCTGGGGATTCGAACTGGCCACCTTAGGTATATGTGGCTGGCGCCTTAGCCCATTGAGCTGCAGGCACCAAGCCAAAACAAGAATATTATTAAGAATGAAAGAGAACATTACTACTATCACATTTACACCTTGCAAGGTGACTGTCTCTAGAAATCCAGGACATACGGTTGTCCTAGATGGATTACCTTTTTGTTTCTTTTCTCTTTTTTTTTTTTTTCAGTTTTTGGCCGGGGCTGGGTTTGAACCCGCCACCTCCAACATATGGGACTGGCGCCTTACTCCTTTGACCCACAGGTGCTGCCCAAGATGGATTACCTTTTACAAGAGAAAAATCAAGCCCGGAATCCAAGAAATCATATATGAGTTTGCTGAAGATACTCAGCATGAAGAGAAGCCTGATCATATAAGGACATGTGTGTGTGTGTGTGTGTGTGTGTGTGTGTGTGTATTTGTATACATTAGAGGCCAAAGAAAGACAAGATAGACACAACCTGTGGCTCAAGGAGTAGGGTGCTGGCCCCATATACCAGAGGTGGTGGGTTCAAACTCAGCCCCAGCCAGAAAAAAAAAAGAAAGAAAGAAAGACAACATAAACTTGCTCAAAGGGTAAAGTGAAAAGGTTTATTCTCTCCTGTGCCAAAAATCAGAATTATATCAAGAAGCAGATTTGGGCTCCATGTAAGAAAGAGCTTTTCATTAGGAATGGCCAACCACAAAAAACATTGCCTTGCCACTGTGCTTTCCTCATGCCTTGACTGCATTCAAACTGAGGGTACCGCTCATGTGTACAGTGGGATATTGTCTACAATAACGGAGGAATTATATACATAGCTCCTAAGTCTCTTTGAAGATCATAATTTACAAGTCTCAAAAAAACCCCAAATAGCTATTATCACGAAAACACATGATAACTTGCTGATTTTGTACTACCAAGAATCTCCCACATTATTAAATATACTCAAGGTAAGGTAGAGAGACATAATCTAATGCAGGAAAGAAAAATTAGAAATTTTCTTAAGTGTGACTGGTCATATAGGACAAGCCAAGGAAGAGAATACAATTCCATGCTTGATTTGCATGCATGGAGGAAAACCATAGCAATATATCGTTATCGAGGATGTTATTAACTTGCATTACCTCAGAAATGTGGAAGTCCAGAATTCTATTCAAAATCTATAGCTACTTATGTGGAATTAAAAAGATTTAAATACTAATTGAAAAATGATGGAATTTTATTAACTCTTGAATCCTTTATCTAACTTGCCCTATTTCTTTATAGTATAGTAATTTTTCTGAAAAAGCATTAAACTGACTAAATTTTGAAGGTGGCAAAATTTGTATTTAAATAAAGTTCACCTCCTTATTCTCTACTTCTTTCTTAAGGCAATCCTTTCTTACTGTATAACTTCCTAATGCTTCTTTCCTGCAATTTACTCTCAGAAAAAGGTATAATCAAATAAGGTTGCCTACAATTAAAATGACTAAAATCAATATTATTAACTCAGAGTTATTTGGAGGAGAATTCAGGGCTTCTGAATTTATGCTATGTAAGAAACTACCAGGGCTGGGCGTGGTGGCTCACACCTGTAATCCTAGCAATTGGGAGGCTATGGCAGGTGAATTGCCTGAGCTCACAGGTTCAAGACCAGCCTGAGCCAGAGTCTCAGCTACTTGGGAGGCTGAGGTGAGAGGATTTCTTGAGCTCAAGAGTTTGAAGTTGCTGTGAGCTGTGATGTCATGGCACCATACCAAGGGTGACAAAGTGAGAAAAGCTACCAGTTCCTCATACTAGTGAATAATGTCCTACATTGATCTATCCTAGTAAAACCAAGTAAAAATGTTTTATGGTCTTCATTTATTAATAATAGCTGGGTATCATTTTTTCAGGATTCTGTGTCCTAAGAACTGTACTAATCACCATATATATATACACCACAGTCCTCACAACAACCATATAAGCTGTAGTCTCCAGGCCCCAGGCCACAGAGCTACTGGTCCATGGCCTCTTAGAACCTGGGCCACACAGCAGGAGGTGAGTGGCAGACAAGAACAAGTGAAGCTTCATCTGTCACTGTCTCCTATCACCCCCAGATGGTATTGTTTAGTTTCAGGAAAACAAGCTCAGGTTCCCACTGATTCTACATTATGATGAGTTGTAGAATTATAATTATTTCATTATGTATTACAATAATAATTTATTATTATATTATAATAATAGAAATAAAAACGCACAATAAATGTAATGCACCTGAATCATCGGGAAACTATTGCCTCCACCCTGAGTCTGTGGAAAAATCTTCCACATAACGAGTACCTAGTGCCAAAAAGGTTGGAGACCACAGATATAAAGTATATATTATTGTCACAGAGCTAAAGAAATTTAGGTGCAAAAAGATTGAGAAATTTGTATAAAATCATATGAGCAAGTAGTGTGACTAGAACTTATCTCTGGGTCTGTCAAAATTCCTAGCGTGGTCTTTCGCTGGAAGTTACAGTCTACATTAGTATGCCGAAACCAACTCCACAAACATATCAAACGTGAGTGCTGAGAAAATGCATAAAAATGAGACAGTGACCTTTCTTTGTAACTTGTCCAATGTTTCATATTTTGCTTTCTTCCATTGATGCTTGTGCCTGTGGCAAATTTAATCAAAACTCACTCAGACATTTCAGGACCAATTAGAGATTATTAACCTCCTCTCAGGCTTCAATATCCCCCCTACTTTTTTTTCAGAGATACATGAGTTTAACATCTCATTCTTCTTTTTGATTAAATTCTTTTAGGTAAAGTGAATTCTTCCTTCTGGAAATTGAAACTTTTGATTTCCTTCTTTCCACTGATTCCCTTTAAACACAAGTTTGTGTGATTTAACAGAGAAGCAGAATCAATTATCTCCATATTAACCCAGAGGGGAAGGTAGTAGAGATGAAAAAGGAAAGGACAAATTGCTGTCTCTGTGTTTCTCCCCTCCCCCTATCAAACTGATTTAACTGATCAATACCAAACAGTGAACCAAATTGTGTGGTGAACTGGGCACTAAATGGTCTTCCACTTTATTGCCTGAAATTGGGTAGATGGTTGCAGATTAAACACCAGGAAGTAGGTTCAAAGACAGCTGCACATGGGGAAACCAGGAGACTTCCTGGTCAATCTTGAAGTCAGCCTTAAGTTCACTGTATTGTAACCAGTAAAAAGATTCTTCCTGAGTGAGCAGATTTTGTACCCTTTCAAGGAACACAAGATAGAGCACGGCACACAAACTGAGTGTGAAAGGAGGGAAATTTGTAACCACTGTGAAGAGAAAGCAAGCAAATCATTGCCACTCTGGCTGGTTTCAACTGAGAGATGAGTGGTGGGGTAGATAGGTATACACAAAGGATGGCAACACCTGGGCTATTTGTGGCTCAGCCCCTCCTATAGCCAGTTTATCAGGGCAATCCTAAATCCATTCAAAGGCAATAGTAAATTTCGTAATTTACTACAAATAGTAAAATTGTGTAATTTTATCAGGGCAATCCTAAATCCATTCAAAGGCAATAGTAAATTTTGTAATTTACTACAAATAGTAAATAGTAAAAAAAAAATTTTTCAGTGACTCCTGGCTACTGTAAAAGAGTATTGGCGTGCTTGTGGAAATTTCCCTGAGATAGGCAAACATACTATGTATGTGAGAAATCATGGATGAGGTATTGACTAGAATTAAGCTCTTGGCTAGGTGCAGTGGCTCACGCCTGTAATCCTAACACTCTGGGAGGCCAAGGCAGATGATTGCTTGAGCTCACGAGTTCAAGACCAACCTGAGCAAAAGCAAGACCCCATCTCTACTAAAAATAGAAAAGCTGAGTCAAGATGATCCGTTGAGTCCAAGAGTTGGAGGTTTCCATGAAGTATGACACCATGCACTCTATCCAGGGTGACACCTTGAGACTCTGTCTCAAAAAAAAAAAAAAAAAAAAATTCAGGCTCTGAGTGCCCTGGATTGGGTTTACAATGTTAATAAAAGTAACCCACTGGGAGGATGAGAAACTATCCCAAAGATACCTGGATAAAGTCTTGCTATCAACCCTGCTGCCTTGAAAAACTTCCCTATGTTGAAACCAAGTAAGAATTTAAGAGATATCACCTTTGTGAGGTGGCAGCCGATATCACAGATTAAGGTGGACTCCTTTATAAAAATTGTCTTGGTGAGAATCAAGACCAAGCCAGACAAAGGACCTAAACTCTGAGATCCCACACTCTGGCTGAAGAGTTAAGGGTCTCCAAAACTGAAGCTGATGGTATTGGTTATGATGACCTTGCTGCTTGGTATTGGGGTTTTAATTGGATCAAAAACAGTGAAAGTTCATTTGGTTGCGCTACATGCAGCTGCTGCACCACATGAAATGAACAGTCAATATGACTTGCCTACTGAACCCAAGTCACTGTCTCCCTATGTGACCGCTGATTCTCTTTCCCCTTCTAATCCAAACTGAACTGCATTAAAAAGAAAGCCAGTTAGGGATGGGCCCGAGATTTTTCTGTCCACAGGGGACTTTGAAGGCCATATAACCTGCCCAAGTCTGCTAAGGAGCTATGGAGAAGGAACACCTAAACTTTATGTCTCCCTCACGGGAGCAGTCTTGTAGGACAATTCAATGCATGCACTGTACTGTGAATTCCGTGTTGTGGCTTGGACTGCTGAATATATAATTGGTATTGAGGTTTTACATTCCTATGCTGTGAATGCTTGTAAATACCAGAAGGGATTCTCCCACTGTGGAACCAATGCATGTAAAGAAGTGTTAGGGAGGCACCTAAGTGGTTTCTCAACCCCTCTCTCTGCTCCCTCCCGGACAGTCCAACCCAAACAATATACATAGAATCCCAGGAGAAAAAAATGGAATTACATCTCCATGATTAAGAGACTTAAATCCAGTAGGAGTAGCAGAAGATGGAACAGTTTATGTGACTGGTGAAAAATGTTAATGCCACCTGGAGATTTAGACTGACTTTATTATCAATGAATTCAGTAGTTGCTACCATAGCCTCAGCTGTTTTAGGCATTGTGACTGTAACTGAATCCATTGCACAGATGGATGGCACTTGGCATGTTGCCTTGGACATGGTCAATGCCTTATTTCCTAGCCACTTGCACCTGATTACTAATAGTATTCATGTGGTGAGCTATATATGTGTATATTTTATATATTATGTATGTATATTATGAGTGTGTATGTATGTATATATATATTTATGTGTGTATATCTATATTAGTGTGTGTGTACATATATTTTATATCTATATCTATCTATCTCTATATCTATATAAAATGCCAGGGCAACTTAAACTCTCACTGTTATTTACAAGTGCGTCTACCTATCCCAGGGTTTCCAAAGCTTTCACTCTATAGTTGATGTCCTGTGGGTTAGCAAATCAGAACCCTCAGCGTCAATAGTCCCAACTATAGAGTTAGCATACCTCTACCGGTAGAGATAGCTGATGAACTATGATGAACTTCAGAGACCTTCATCAAGTAAACTTTCTTAGGATTATGTGGGCAGATTCACACCACTTGATGACTCTGGCAATAAAGGAAAAACTGCTGTCACTTAGCTCATACTCTTTGGATATTAGAAATTATACGTGCCTCACTGGGTCATTTTTATCTGCTAGTCTGCAAGTAAGTTTCCTTTGAGCTGGGACTAACCAAGATGCTTAATTGGAGGCTGTATATCAGGCTGGAGCATACAATCTACTTTTGGAGCCCCCAAACCATAATGAGAAATTTGAGATGCAATCCTCCATGACTGGTTATTTCGCTGATTGGAGACTGGCAAAAATCATCTATGAAACTGTGGCAGGCTAACTGGTTAGCCTGCAAAATTTCAGGTCCTTCACAGACACTTAACTGGTCTTGAATCCTCTCATTTGAAGTTTGTGAAAATATACACTATGCCAATTGCTAGATTTCAAATAGCATTGCTTTTTTGAGTAGAACATTTCAGTAACTCTTTTCTTTTTTTTCCAGTTTTTGGCCGGGGCAGGGTTTGAACCCACCACCTCTGACATATGGAGCCAGCACCCTACTCCTTTGAGCCACAGGCGCCACCCCCAGTAACTCTTTTTTTATTTCAAAATAACATTGGAAGTAAATAAAATTTACTTCAATTTAAGTAAAGCTCCCATATTAAGTCTCCTTTGGTAAGAACAAAAGTTTATTTGTCAGAATAAATTAGAGAGGTACAGGAATGGGTACTAAGGAAACTTAGGAAGACTTTTCATCTTATTCTGTTTTAAAGAAAGCATTACTGAAGATAAATGATCAAATATTTTATAGATATTACCATTTTAATTAAAATGCAAACCAGAGAACTTAGTATATGAAGAAGAAATATTGGAGTGTTAAAATCCTCAAAAGCATCAGAATTTAAAGATGTTAGTTTTCATATTATTCTTCAAGTCATCTACTAAGTTCCTAGTAGAATATCAAAAAATATTAATAGGCCAGGCATGGTTCATGCCTGTAATCCTAGTACTGTGGGTGGATTGTTTGAGTCAGGAATTTGAGACCAGCCTGAGCAAGACCCCATTACTACTAAAAATGAAAAACTGAAGCAAGAGGGTCGCTTGAACTGAAGAGTGTGAGGTTGCTGTAAGGTATGACACTATGGTACTCTACTAAGGGCGACAAAGTGAGAATCTGTCTCAAAAAAAAAAAAAAAGATGTCAGAGTTAAGTAATAAAAATTATTTTAAAATATATTTTATAAAACAGCAAAGTATTGACTGCTTCATTTGTTGTATGACTACAGAATATGGGTTTGAGAGGACACTGAGTTATTTCCAATACTATGTGAAACAGTGAAATGATTCAGATGAAATTCTATTTTGCTTACAAACAGTAAACTTCATTCTTTTGGCATATAGTTCTATGAGTTATTTACATGTGTAGATTCTTTAACTATCATCAAGGAGAGGAAGTGAAAGTTGCAGCACTCAAAGGGCTCTCTCCTGCTGCCACTCTGCTTTCATATCCTCCTCACTCCCAAGTTCTGGCAAACATAGATCCGTTATTGCTTTCTTTGTGGAGAGAGGGGGAGAAGGCATTTCCAGTATGTTATATAAATAAAATCGTATAAGATATTACCTTTTAGCCCAGGCACGGTGGCTTACACCTGTAATCCTAGCACTCTGGGAGGCTGAGGAGCGCAGTCACTTAAGCTCACAAGTTCGAGACCAGCCTGAGCAAGAGTGAATCCCTGTGTCTAAAAAAAAATAGCCGGATGGTGTGTTAGGCGCCTGTAGTCCCAGCTACTTAGGAAGATGAGGCAAGAGAATCACTGGAGCCTAAGAGTTTGAGGTTGCTGTGACTTATGATGCCATGGCACTCTACCCAAGGTGACAAAGTGAGACTCTTTCTCAAAAAAAAAAAAAAAAAAAAGATACTACCTTTTGAACTTAAGTTCTTCGAGCATAATTCTTTGAAGATTCATCTACATTCTGGTGCGTATCAATAGTTCATTCCTTTTTATTGGTAATAGTATTCCATTATGTAGATATACCACATTTATTTGTTCACCCACTGAAGGACATTTTGGATACTTTTGCTTTTAAGTAATTATTAATAATACGGCTATAAACCTTTATGTGCAGGTTTTTGTGTGAATATATACTTTTATTTCTCTAACATGCATAACTAAAAGGAAGATTGCTGAGCCATAAGGAAATTATCTGCTTAGCTTTTTGAGAAACTGTTTTCTAGAATGTCTATGCCATTTTGCAATGTCTGAAACTTCCTTTTGCTCTACATCCTTATCAGTAATGGATATTCTGAGTATTTTTTTATTTTAGCCTGATGGTTGTGTAATTCTATCTCCTGCTGGTTCTAATCTTCATTTTCCTAATGATTAATAATACTGAAGATATTTTCTTATTTGTTTATTTAATACTGTGAGGTGACTTAAAATCTTCTGCCAATGTTTTAAATTGTCATACAATAAATGAAGCAGTCAATATTTTGCTGTTTTATTAATATATTTTTAAATAATTTTTATTATTTAACTCTGACTTTTTGTTTGTTTGTTTTTGTTTTTGTTTTTTTTTTTGAGACAGAGTCTCACTTTGTCGCCCTTAGTAGAGTACCATAGTGTCATAGCTTACAGCAACCTCATACTCTTGGTCTCAAGCGATCCTCTTGCCTCAGTTTTTCATTTTTAATAGTGATGGGTCTTGCTCTAGTTACTAAATTAAGTTGTTTGTTTTCTAACTTTTGAATTTGGAGAATTCTTTACCTATGTTGGCACAAATTTCTTAGCTAATAATATCAAAAATATTTTGTAATTTTCAGCATATAGATCCTGCATATATTGTCTTACTCTTATTTATTGTCAAAGTATTCCATTTGAAACTGTCATAAATATCACTCCTTTTTAAAAAATCTTAATTTCCAACTACTAATTGCTAGTGTATAAAAATAGAATTAAATTTTATCTGTTGTTCTTGGCATACTACAACCTTACTAAACTCAAACATTAGTTCTTACAGTTTTTCCATATGTTCTTTGACATTTTCAATATGGTCACCCAATAATAGTTTCTTTTTTCCTTTTCAATCATTTGGAAAGAAAGGAAACAAAAGGAAAATGCCTTTTATTTTATTTTTTAGACTTACTGCATTTGCTAGATTTCTAGTACAATGCTGAGTAAGAGTAGTGAAAATAGACATCCTAGCCCAGTTTCTGATCTTAGGAAGAAAGTAATTAATCTTTTCACCATCATTAAAGTGTTAGATGTAGGATTTTCACTGATGCCTGTACTAGAAATACAGATGTTCCCTTGTATTTCAAGTGGGTCAAAACTTTTTATCACAAATTTGATATTTAACTAGATGCTTTTTCTGCATCTATTGACATGATCATATGTCCTTTATTGTTAAGTCTACTAACGTGATATGTATGTTGATTTATTTAGAGTATTAACCCAGTATTGGAGGAATGATCTGGCATTTCCAATATCTATGTATTTTCCCTGGATAAACTACATATGTCATGATTATTTTTTATGTATTGTTGAATTTGACTTTGCTAATTTGTTGGGAATTTTTCTGTGTTCAAGAATATTGATCTATAATTGCCATTTCCTATGTTGTCTTTGTCTAGTTTCAATATCCAATGCTGACTTGACAAAATAAACAGAAATATATTTTCTTCTTTTCTAACTCTAGGAGAGATTGTGAAGATAATAGATGTTATTGTCTCCTTAAACATTTCATAGGGTTCACCAGTGTAATCATCTGGGCTTAGAAATATTTTTTGAAGGCTTTTAGCTATTAAATTTTTCAATAGGTATCAGATAACATATTTTCTATTCCTTTTAAATTCAGTATTGATATCTGTGATATCTACAGGGTTCATGGTAATATGTTTATTCTCTTTTTCATTCCTGGTGCTAATCATTTGTGTCTTCTCTTATTAAAGTTTGTTAGTGTTATTTATTTTTTTAAAAAAGAAGCAGATTTTGGTTACTTTTTTTTTCAATTTCATTGATTTCTTCTTTTTTATTAGCTCTTGTTCTACATTTCTGTGGATAGAAACTTAAATTATTCACTTCAGACCTTTCTTCATGTATAAATTATTTTTTTGAATTTTTGACTTCCAGTGAGAGATGGAAAATACTGTTTATATTTTTAATGCTAGAAATTTTACTCTAAGTACTGCTTTACTGAATTCATATAAATTTTGTTTGGTTAAATTTTCAGTTTCATTCTGTTAAAAATCATTTCTAATTTCCCTTGAGATTTCCTCTTTGATACATAGATATTTAGTAATGTTTTGTTTAATATACTAATATATAGGAGTTCTAAATATAATTATATTATTTCTTTATGGTTTAATTTTATGGTAATCAGATAACATACTTTCAATATTTTAATTCTTTTAAGTTTACAGGTTTGCTTTGTGACTTACAGTATGGACTATCTTGATGAATGTTTTATTGATGTTTAAAAAGAATGTATATTCTGCTATTGTGTGGTGGAGTGTCCTATAAATGTCAGTTCAATAATATCAACGTCAATTACAAATGTCACTGAAGTATTCCATATAATTTCTGGGTTTTTGTTTCCTTTTTTAAGCACTTTCTCTTCTCCTTTTATTGCATAAATATTAGATCAGTTGATATTATCCCAGAGGTCCCTAGAACTCCTTTTTTTTCTCTTTTTTCCTTCTCTCCCTCTCTCTCTTTTCTTCTCTCTCTCATCCTTTAGATTGGATATTTTGTATTGCTCTGTCTTCAAATTCATTAATTCCCTCTTTCATCTACTTCCTACTATTAAACTTCTTCAGTGATGTTTTAAATTTCATATGCTGGGGTTTTTTTGTTCTAAATTTTTCTTTTGTTTTGTTTGCTTAAAGTTTTTGCTTTGTTGTTTTGTTTGGGGGTATAGTTTCTATTTCTTTGCTGAAAACACCATCTATCCTTCCATCCTGTCAAGAATGTTTGCCTTTACTTGTTGAATTATGGTTGCAATAACTGCCTCAGAGACTTTTTGTGATAATTCCTTCTAACATTTGGGTCATCTTTTAGTTGTACCTGTTGATAGTCTTTTTTCTGATAGTTGTTCATATTCTTCTGACTCTTTTTATGGGGAGTAATTTGGGGTTGTGGATATTTTGAATATTATGATAATCTGGGGCTTATTTAAATCTTCTGTAGAAAATTTTTATTGTGTTTTATTTAACAGGCAGTTAATACATATCCCGACCCATTTTCTGTAGGCTCTCTTTTCAACATCAATTTACTTTTCAAGGAATATTCAATGATATCTGGTTTACCCAATTTGTGAGCTATGTAGAGTTCATATTGACACATAGGCAGTGGTCTTCACTGTGGTTCAGTATTCAGAGTTTTGCTGAGCTTATTCCACTTAGTTTTATACATAAACATTTTAGGGCTTTGTCAAGGACTATTATTATTATTATTTTGAAATAGAGTCTGACTCTATCACCTTGAGCAGAGTGCCATGGCATCATAAATCACAGCAACCTCAAACTCCTGGGCTAAAGCAATCGTCTTGCCCCAGCCTCCTGAGTAGCTGAAATGACAGGAGACTGCCACAATGCCCAGCTAATTTTTCTATCCTGTTTTAGTATCTTGCTCAGGCTGGTACTGAACTCCTGTGCTCAAACAATCCACCTGCTCAGCCTTTCAGAGTGCTAATATTACAGGCATGAGCCACTGCTTCTAGCTTGTCAAGCTCTTTAAATGCAAATTTAAATAGTCATTTTATTTGACTACTTTTTCTCCATTATAATTTTCCCCACCCTGGTTCCCAAGGTTCCTTCTTCCTAGTATACTTGTTAGAAATATGGGAGTTAGGTCACAAGGCTCCTCTCCTCAGGGTTTGTCACAATGCACTGGTGGGGAGGCAGAGGTGTTGAAAAACAAAACAAGCAAAAAATAAACAAGAAACTCACTGCCAGATAATTTCTACAGTCTGGAGATCCTTAACAAGTCTACCTGCTTTTATCCACATTTCAGTCTTATGTTAGTTGCCTACTATATTTTTTTTCCTGGAACTGTTAGTAGTTGCTTTTGGAAGAGATAGCATGGAGCATGCTTGCCCCATTGTTTCTAGAATCAAATATCTTATTTTTTAAAGACCTAAAATGTGGATAAAGGAGAGAGGAATAAGGAAACCTATCCCATAGGAGTATGCATAGTAAGAAGAACAGATACAATATGCTTCAGAAACCAAAGCACTAAATATAGTGTAGTGGAGGACAAAGAAGAGGCTTTTCCCCCAATCCTTATGTAGCTTTCCATGTAACACACCAGGCTTCTCTCTTCCTCCTTACTTACTGTACCCTAAGGAATTCTTAGTGAGTTAAAATAATTGGTGTGTTTGGAAGGAAAAATAGAACATATGCTGCCCAGCCACATTATCTCCCCTCTTCTCTGGCCCATAGAGAAACTGTTCTCAATTTCTCTAAACCATATGATAAATTTAGTGACAAAAAAATCTCTTTCTAATGTAAAGGCATGTGTGGTGTAGCATTTTCTGTGACTCTTTGCATAAATCTCACTAATCCTGGAATTCAGTATTGAGAAGCTTGCTTATAGATAGAAACTACATTGTTCCATTTCAGGAAATTAGATTGAGTATTTTGAACTTCTTATGATTTACTCCGTATTATAAGCTAGTTTGGTACTCCTGTGAAAACATAAGGGGGGGATTGCTATGTCTTCTTAAGCTAATTTATTCTTTCAAGTAGCTACTTTTAAATAACGATCTTCCTCAGTTATTATATGGCTATAGGACATGTTTCTTAATAGCTATTGTGAGGGTGTCTAACTCACTATTTTATCTCCAGCATTTAGCACATGGCCAAGCACAATGAGTGCATACTAAATGCCGATTAGTGACCATCAAATAAACAAAAAGTGATTTAGTGAGTAAAAGAATTCCAATATACATATTTAGCTGTACCATGCGTATAAACTACATTCTTTTTTTCATTTCAAAATACTAAGGGTGTACAAATGTTTTAGCTTACATAGATTGCTTTTGTAATGCTTAAATCTAAGTTATAGGTATGGTTGTCACCTAAACAATGTTGATAGTACGTATTAAATGTGTTTTATTCCATTCCATTCCTCCCTCCACCCCCATGGATGATTTCCACTGAGTTTTACTTCCCTCTGTGCACATGTGTGCTCATTGGTAAGTTCCAATATAATAGTGAGTACATGTAGATTTTGTCATTTCATTCTTAAGATACTTCACTAAAAATTGTCTCCACTTTTGTCTGGGTTGTTGCAGAAGGTATTAATTTATCTTTTCTATGGATGAGTAGTACTCCATAGTATTACATATAACACATTTTATTTTCCACTCATGAATTGATGGATGCTTGGAGTGATTCCACATCTTTGCAATTGTGAATTGTATGCAATAAACAATGGGGTAAACTCATATTTCTGATAAAAAGTTTTCTTATTCTCAGGGTAAATATCAAATAGTGGAACTGCTGGGTAAAATGGTAGATGAACTTTTAGTTCTTTAAGAAATCTAGAGTTGGTACTAATTTTCAGTCACAGCAACAGTGTACAAGCATTCCTTTCTCTCTGTATCCACACCAGCATCTCAATATTCAATATATACTGAAAATATTTCTTATCTTACATATTATATCTTGTTATCTCTTGTAATTATAAAAGTCAAACATGACTTGAGAATTATAATGGTAATTACACTTTTTTCCCTTTCTTAAAATGTGTATACTTCTTTTGTGCCATCTATATTATAGTGAACTTTTTAATAAAAGCCATTCTAACTGGGGCAAGGTGACATCTCATTGTGGTTTTATTTGCATTTCCCTGATTAGTGACACTAAGCATTTTTTTCATGTTTGTTAGGCACTTGTCTATCTTCTTTTGAAAAACTTTTGTTCATGACTTTTGTCCACTTTTTAATAGGATTATTTGTTTTGCTCTTGCAGATTTGAGTTCTTTGTAGATTCTAGTTGTAGTCCATAACCAAATACATAGCTTGCAAATATTTTTCTTATTCTGTAAGTTGTCTATTTTCTCGTAATTGTGTGAAATCTTTCGATTTTAATCAAATCTCATTTATTTTGTTGTTATTTTGTTGCCTAGTGTACATTGTTGTTTGCTTCATCAAATATTAGTTGATTGTTCATAGTTTTTTTTTTTTTTTATTGAATGGTAACTGTGTACATTAATGCACTTCTGGGGTGTAGTGTGGTGTTTTCACACACAATCTGAGACACTTCCATCAAACTGGTTAACATAGCCTTCATGTAACTTTCTTAGTTATTGTCTTAAAACGTACATATTCTACTCATAGAAAGATTCACTTGTACCCTTGTAAGATGAACC
>CAUYQV010073165.1:0-21699 GCA_963574575.1 Galagoides demidoff
TGATACAATGATTAACCAAATGATATGAAAGTTATGTTAACCAGCTTGATGAAGATGTTTCAAATTGTATATGAAACAGCACAATGTACCCCATGTTGGCATCAATGTACACAGAAATCAATTAATAAAAAAAAAAAAAGGCTGGATAGTGTTCTGCTATGTGTGTACCACACTTCTCATCCCTCTGACGCCGGGAGCGTTGTTGGACTTCAGCCGTGGCTCCTGCATGCACCACAGCAGTGAAAGGGATGTGGTGGGCACTTCCACACACTGAAGAGGCAAGGCATGAGTGGTGCCAGCTGTGATTCCCATTCTGTTGGTGAAGGATGGAAAATTTAGAAAGATGGAATCATTTGCCCAAGTTCATAAAGAGAGGAGAGAAAATTCAGAGTGAGGGTGGCCTCTCACGCTCACGGGCTCGGGTGCTGAGTGGCCTCCTCTTGCTGTGACAGACCAGCCCGAGCTTAGCAGTGCGAGATAACACATGTCGATTGTCTTCCCATGTTGGAAGTCAGAAGTCCAAGATGGGTCTCAGTGAGCTAAAATCACGGGGCCAGCAGAGCTATGACCTTTCTAGAAGTTCTAGGGGAGGGTCTGTTCCTTGCCCTTTCCAACCCCACATTCTTTGGCTAGGGGCCCCTTTTCCATCTTCCAAGCCAGCAACATAGCAGCATCAGTCTTCTCTTCTGCTGCCCAACCTAAAGGTCCCCTGCAGCTACCCTGGGTCCACTTGGTAGTCCAGAACAATGCCATTGTCCTATGTCAGAGGGTTCCACTCACACTCTCTTAAGCTGCACCCATAACTCCCCTCTGCCATGTGCTACAACGAATCTAGTTTTGTAGACCTTTAATCAACTCTTATTTGCAATTCTAGAATGGGGCAGCAAGTGCCCCACAATTGCAGGTATATTTATAGACAGGAAAGAAAGTGACACAAAGAACAGAGAAGTAAGGCACAGAGATAGCCCAACACAGTTTGTATCTGTTGCGTCTGATCCTTGCTTGAACAGCTGGCCACCTGAGACTGGCTGCAATTCATCCATCTGTCCCTGAGTTAGGTTTCCACTTTGTTGCCTACTGAGTTAGGTGACAGTTAGGAATTTAAATGGAGGCCTCCCTGGCCAATTGTTGTTTGATTTATCATATGGAATACAGCATATTCCCAAGTCCCAGGGCTTAAGAGCCCTTTTTCTCCTTACCACAACCATTAAAGAATTTACTTCAATAGGCAGGAAATTGAACTAAAGGAAGGAAAATGCAAGAAGCAATAATGAGCAAAGGATTTGCTAAATTATCTTGATAAATGTAAATAAATATTGACTTAGCATTAACATAAATATAACAAGATAAAATAAAGTGGAAAATGGAAAGAGATTACTAGAATTAAATTCCATTATCCTTGTGTCAGTAGGGAGACTCGTAGAGATATTAACTTTAGACTTCATTAATTGAAATACACACATTACTCCCATAATATTAAGAAAATACAAAATCATCCGATTTCTTTTTAGTAGGCAAGGGGAAAAAACACAAAAGAAACAGTTTATCCATTCCAACCACAAAAAGGGAAAAAGAAGAATGAATAAGTCACACCAAGTTGACAGAAACACATAATGTGTCTATGTCAGTCTGATTTGTTTCACCTCGCCCATAAAAAACCAGATTCTTAGATGTAATGCAACACTATTTACACAAGACACTTACACTAAAATATAATCACACAGAAAGATTGACCACAAAAACTAAAGTAAAAGATGAAAGACATACCAAACAAAACAAGAGAGCCAGGGGTGCCACAGACTTGAAGGTAAAGTCCCTTTCTGGATAGCATGGTCAGAGAAAACACAGGCTCTGAAGTTTACATCAACATAAACATGAACATTGTTTAGTATGAGTGTGTCTCGTGTAATATTTGGGACATACTTATACTAAAAAAGAAATAATTGTTTTTATCTTACTTCCAACTAAATCTGGCAATTCTAACCCGGGACCCCCTAGTGGCAGGACTTCTAAGAAGTAACATCTTAAGTACTGAAGTGATTAGCATCAAGGTAGAAAATACTAAGAAATAAATGCCTCATCCTGGTCAGTTCCTCCAGGGAGAGTGCAGTTCAGTCCCAGTGCAGTAACTGTCAAAAGTCTGACAGCGCCATGGAAACTCACCTTGACTCCCACAGCAATTTGTCCTGAGACTGCAGCTTTGCAAAAGCAAAGGGATCCCAGGAGTGCCTCAGTGGGGTCACATCTGCCACTCCCAGAGTGCTGGCTGTCTTTGGTTGTAGAACTGAAAATCTTAGAGTTCCGCAGTCTCCCTTCTGCCACACTCAGGCATAGGATGCCTCACCTGTGCTCTGTGGGGATGCCCTGTGGCGTCCTGCTCTAGCCCACACCTTTTCCCTGGTGCTTCGTGACCCACTCTGGTGGGGTTCTTCTCTGGCAACCTCCTTATCCCTCAAAGACATCCCCATGGAGTAACCTGGAACCTGGAGAAGAGGAAGCCTCCATGAAGCATTAACATCTGGAAGGCAAAGCACGTCTTCCAGGTCAGCAAAGGCCCTCCTTCTGGAACTTTAGACCTGCCCTGTGTCCACCCCACACTCCTGGGATATGTGCAGTTAGCTCCCCAAATCTCATCATTACAGTAAAATGATACAAAAGCAGCCTCCCTGCCTACCCAGCCTTCAAGTCAGTCTGACTTCCCAGAGCGGAGCCTTGGCTCCGAGGGATGCTCTACAAAAGACTGCTGACCCTTTTCCTTACTGCAACCCCAGGCCATGGAGGCTGAGGTGGTATCTCCTGCTTTGGCTGTGCTGGTGTTGGTGGCAGCCCTTGAGTCAAGTCAGTGTCAGAGGTGGGCCAGGGCCACTGCCACTCCCATGGGCAGAGCCCTCCTTCATCACCAGAGGAGCCAGGAATTCTCACAGGGAAACATTCCCTGAGCTGTTGCTATCCAGCTCTCATGGGTTCATCGTGTTGCTCAACTCTCAGTGAGCTGGAAGGACCAGAAGCTTTAAGAACAAAATCCCCACTTTGCTTCCCACTGACTAAGGCCCTGGGATAGGTCACAGTGACTTAATCTGGGAAATAATCAACTTCTTTAAAAAATTAGATTAACGTTAACATCTGCCTGTTTCTCTGGGGAAGTAGGTTTGTTCATGACAATAAAACATGTAACATGTTCTCAGAGTTGATGAGACGTCACCCTGGCAGCTGGAGTCAGGAATGTGAACTTTTGTATGTTAGCCTATGCTGATTAGTGAGATGTGATGGAGATGCGGTTTTGAGAACTCTCTAAATGGTTTCAACACATAGGATACCATTTACTTCTCTAGGACAGAGACCCTTGGACCATTTCCTGGAAGAGGGAATAGTCCCTGAGACATCAGCATCACAGGTGACAGGCTGGCCCCCTGCCCTTTCAAGGACAGTGGCTTGGCAGAAGGCTATGCTGAACAGTCACAAATTACAGCTTGGGTACAAATAGGGCTAAGCGGGGGTTGGTGACCCATACACCCTGCACATTAAAGTATTACTGTCATTCAGCACAGCAAGGCACAGAGCTCATAGAGGGGAAGAAACAGCTGGACGGTCACACCATCACCCAGCTCACTCTGCCCCCCCACTCTTCTGGGCCCAACCTCTAAGCCTAGCTCACTTTGACCCCCACCTCCGACTCTCCGGTTCCCCTACTAAGGCTGCTGTTGACACGCTCTTTGTCACGGGCCTGACTTCCCCATTGTGCTGTAAGGTCCTGAGGACAGGGGTCTGAAAATGACATCACAGTGACCCGAGGTCCAGCAAAGTGGACCAGCAAGACAGCTCTGCTTCATAGGTACATGGCATGTTCCAGAGCTCACCCAGGAGCCAGCACCATGAGGACAGCAGGACAGAGAAGCAGCACAGAAGCACTGCAGTGCCAACGAGCTTGGCATGATGCCACATGCATAAGACAGGGAGCAACAACAAAGTTTTTCATTTTGGGTTGGGGTTGAGACAGAGTCTCACTATGTCACCCTAGGTAGAGTGCTGTGGCGTCACAGCTCACAGCAACCTCAAACTCTTGGGCTTAAGTGATTCTCTTGCCTCATCCTCCCAAGTATCTGGAACTACAGGCACCCACCACAACCCCTGGCTATTTTGTTGTTGTTGTTGTAGTTGTTTAGCAGGACGGGACAAGTTTGAACCCACCAGCCTTGGTGTATATGGCTGGCACCCTAACCACTGAGATACAGGGATCCAGCCAATGTTTTTCGAGACAGAATGTCATTCTATTGCCCAGGTTAGAGTGCCATGGCCTCACAGCAACCTCAATTTTCTGGGTTCAAGTGATCCTCCTGTCTCAGTCTCCCAAGTAGCTGGGTCCACAGGCACCCACCACCACATCTGGCTATTTTTTCTAGTGTTTTTTTTTTTTGTTTTTTTTTTTTTTTTAGTATAGACGGGGTCTCACTCTTGCTCAGGCTGGTCCTGAATTCCTGAGCTCAAAGGATCCTCCTGCCTCAACCTCCCAGAGTGCTAGAATTATAGCCATGAGCCACCGCACCCAGCTGATGGCAAGTATTTTTAACATTTGCTTCTTTAATGTTCCCATACTCCTAATTTTTGTGAAAAATATTTTCAATACTAAAATGAAATTTGTTGAAAAGTGTGCACATCCTGTGCACTACTGAACCTTGTCCATAGACCCTGAAGTGTAGCTGACTCCTTTAGCCTCCATCACTCACTAACTACAGATGTTTCGGCAAAAGAGACCCTACAAACTGGAGTTTCCAATTCACTCCAAGGAACATCGGTAGGCACACTCACAAGGGCAGCCACAGACAAGAGAGCACAGGGTCAGCCCTAGCCACAGTGACTCAGGCATGGGCACAAGCCAGAGCCATGAGCAAGGGAAGGTGAGTGCGCCCTGGGGTGTGTGGGTGCAAGGGGAGAGACTGTGGACCAAGGGGACATTGAGAGGCAGCTCCCTCCACTCATGACCAAAGCAAGGCCTCCAGTGGGAGCAAATCCCTCAGTCTCCTGTTGTTGGCACCATCACATAACTGAAAAAACCGTGTCTTACCTACATACTAGTTTTGGAAACAGCATGATAACATAATGCCATGCCTTACTAGCAGTTTTTCCATCGGCCTCCGCATTTAAGTCATAACTGCCAAGCTTCATGAGCGCTTATTATATGCAGGTGTTTGTGATGCTTTCTCATTCCCCTTCCTTCAATCCTGTGCGTGAGATATCCCCTGCTCACAGATGGACAAACTAATACTTCAAAAAGTTTAGGGACTTGCCTAAGGTCATGCAACTGGCAAGGGGGTGGCATTTGAGTGGTTTGAAGAGCAAACTGCAGCTTACCAAGGCCACTCAGGCCAAAGCAGGGATGTGACAGCCAGAAACATCCAGGAAGAGCAATGTCCAGATGCCCTGCTCCCTACTAACCATGTTGCCTAATTTAATTTCATTTCAGAGAGTTAATAAATGTATTATTTTAAAGGAAAATGAAAACATTCCAGAAGAACATTTGAGTATAATTTCAAGCTCAGAAAAAAACACAAAGATCACTTTACAAAGAGGTCCTATAAGGAACAAACTCTTCGGGGGAGGGGGGGAAGCAAAAAAAATAAAGTTGGATTTCTTTGGGATCAATTCAACTCTTTAATTCTGACTCTCAGTTACTAACAAAACATTCTTCTGTGCAGACCTTCCCCCTCACAGTGTCGGCAGACAGGAAGCTAGGAGAGCCTTTGCTTGAGTTGATGCTGTCACTTTTTCTAATAAATCATTTGCTTGCTCTTCTTCTTTCAAGGAATTTTAGGAAAGAAAGAGAACCAAATTCCCTATAATTTAAGATTGAGTGATGGATGCTTGTTGTGTCTTGGTTTTCTTTTTCTTCTTTTTTTCTTTTCTTTTCTGAGACAGTCTCAAGCTGTCGCCCTGGGTTGAGTGCTATGGCATCACAGCTCACAGCAACCTCAAACTCTTGAGCTTAAGACATCCTCCTGCCTCAGCCTCCCAAGTAGCTGTAACTATAGGCATCTGCCACAATTCGCAGCTATTTTTTGTTGCAGTTGTCATTGTTGTTTTAGCAGCCCCGGGCCGGGTTCGAACCCACCAGCCTTTGGTGTATGTGGCTGGTGCCCTACCCACTGAGCTACGGGTGCCACCCTTCTTGGTTTTCTTCTATAAAGAACTTCAACACAAAGAATAGACACACTTTTAAAAGAGAAAAATTATGGGAAGCTGAGGCAAGAGAATCACAGCAGTTTGAGGTTGCTGTGAGCTGACTCCATAGCACTCTACCGAGGGCAACAAAGTAAGACTCCATCTCAAAGTAAAAAGGAAAGAGAGAGAGAGAAATGAAAGCAAATTAAAAAAAAAAACAACTGTAGTATTACCAGAGGCTGGGGGCTGGGGCATCCAGATGGGGGAACTGAGGAGATGTTGGTCAGAGAAGGCACAACTTCAGTTAGACAGGAGGAAAAGACTTAAGAGGCCTACTGTATGACCCAGTGAACTGTAGCTAATAACCAGGCATTATATTCCCAAAAATTCTGGGAGTATATTTTAAGTGTTCTTAAACAAAAAATAATTATGTGAGGTAATGCAAATGTTAATCAGCTTCATTTAGCCAGTCCATAATGTATATGCATTTCGAAACATGTCATATACCACAAATATATGTATTTTTTCTTTCTTTCTTTTATTTTTTAGAGACAGAGTCTCACTTTGTCACCCTCAATAGAGTGCTTGGAGTCACAGCTCACAGCAACCTCCAACTCCTGAGCTTAGGCGATTCTCTTGCCTCAGCTTCCCAAGTAACTGGAACTACAGGCGCCCACCACATTGCCTGGCTATTTTTGTTGTTGTTGCAGTTTGGCCAGGGCCAGGCTTGAAACCGCCACCCCCATATGGGGCCGGTGCCCTACCCACTGAACCACAGGCGCCACCCTATATTTTTTCTTTTTGAGACAGAGTCTCACTCTATCACTCTGGCTAGAGTGCTGTGGTGTCATAGCTCACAACAACCTCACTCCTGGGCTCAAGTGATTCTTCTGATTCAGCCTCTGGAATAGCTGGGACTATAGGTACCCACCACAATACCTGGATAATTTTTTCTATTTTTAGTATAGATGGCGTCTCACTCTTGGTCAGGCTGGTATCAAACTTCTGAACTCAAGGGATCCTCCTGCCTTGGCTTCCCAGGGCTAAGCCACCTCACCTGGTCTATATAATTTTTATGCCAATTAAAAAAAATAAAATTCTATGTGAAAACTCTGAGTAGAAAGTAATAATTAAGGAAAACATACTGGTTAACAGGAAAAATAGCAAGTGTCTTTTCAGGTGACCATCTGGCAATTGTGGCCTGCTGTTCCTCTGTCCCCTCCCGCAGGTCACTCTGGAGGCTGGCAGCTGGCATCCCCTAGCTGCCTCCCTGTCCATGCTTGATCTACCCCAGTACGACATCCTTGTGGTCTGTCTACCAACCAGCCCCAGGTTTATATTTCCAGTCCAGCTCTTGCTTAGGTGGAGACAGGAACCTCTGCCTCCTTCCTGGTCCTCCCTGTTGGGTGCTGCTCACCCACGATTGCCTGAAATTTCCCAGACTGACCCTATTTTCACCCTATTTCACCACCTACTGGCTTTGCTGACTCTCCACTGTTCTCCACTGAAGGCCCAGAGCCCAAATGGGACTACAGTGTCCTTGTTACTACTTGTGGGTGGCACCTGCACCCAAACCTTGCCTGAATCAGTCTCCTCCCCACTCACTGGCCTCTTCCCCACCTCCCTCAGTTGGACCCCCAGCACATACTCTCCCTTCTCCCCTGAGGCCTACTCTACCCCCCCATTCCTCCTCCTGTGGATTTTAGTCCTTATGACTTACAGGTGTTTCTGGCCCACCCCTTGACTGGCAGGGCCAGGCGCATGGCCAGGCATCATCTCAGGGAGTGAGCAAGCGACTGCAGCAGGTGCACTGTGAAGGTGACTAATACCCGGTCCAGCCAGGATTCTTCCTGAGAGTCCCTTCTGCCCAGGTGCTATAGGAAACTGCCCCCTGTGAATGTCCAATGCAGAGCTATGATGTGCAGGTTTTCTTCAGGATGGAGCTGTGTGACTACAGCATTTCTTCATTCCTACCCCTAGGGAAACACAAAACAGTATTTTCATAACAAAGCCTTTGTGAGATGAAACAGAGGCCTGAAAGAAGTGCTTGCCCTTGCACTCAGCTAGCCCGTTCCCACTGCAGATCTCCAGAGGGGCTGCGGAAGAGGTTCCTGTCTCCAAAAGTTCAGAGACCATTTCCAGGGAGAAGTGCTTAAGGTCAACCTAGAAGTGACAGTGATTTTTTTATCTTTCTCAAGTCAAAATCAACCCAGCCCTCCTGGTCCTGCACTTGGAACACAGGTAGAGGAAGCCAGGGAGAGTCAGGAGGAGGACATACAGTGAAGATCATTAGCCATGTAAATATGATGCACTGAGAAGGGCTCAGAGTTTAGAGACCAGGAGTTCTGACTCTGCCGCGTACATGTGTTATGACCTTGGGAAGGTTAGGCCTCAGGTAATTAAATTAAATCTGCTTAGAAAGACCTGTTTAGGGCCTAGATGACAACTGGGCACAGGTGTGGGAGCTGGCAGGCACTGGCAGGAGCACTCTTCTCACCACCATTTGGAAGGCTGATTCTTTTACCTACGCCCTGTAGAGGCAACTTGATCCTGACACAGTCACTTCCAAGTTTATAGGAAAAGTGAGCAAGAGAAAAGGGGACCTTGACCATGTGAATAGACAAAGCAGCCCTCTTTAGTCACATCAATACCAAAATCTCCACTTCCTTCCATGCATATTTAAAAGATGCTACAAGTCACCTTCATGAGCGAGAAGATTGGGCCCAGAATGGGCCCTTCCACTCTTGGGCGTCATGCAAGGTCAGACTCCACCCCCAAGGAACCAGAAGGAGCAGTAGGCAGCAGGCAGTGGGCCTATGTCCAGGGTGGGTTGGGCAGGGCACACAGTTCTTAGAGGCTGCCCTGACCCAGTTTTGAGGTCCCCTTCTTGAAGATTAAATGAGATTCTCAAAGTCCAGGCCATTATCTACCCACCATAATCAGCCCAGGGCCAGGGTTCAGACAAGCAGGGACAGCCCCACTGCCCCAGAGCTCTATAACTATTCAGACCTACCTACCAGGCCTGGCCTGCAACTTGCCTGCCTCACTTGTGCAGAAACCACAACAAGGCGTGCCCCGGAGTCCCTCCTTTCACCCTGCCTCCTGAGGGACCCTGTACTCTCCCCAAGGAACATGATCTGGTGTAACGTGGAGGAAAACTCTGCCTCACCCAGGGTGATGTGCTTATTAACAGGCACAGCCCAGCTGTCAGAGCAGACTTGGACATCTGCCAGCACCAAGAGTGTGCCCTTTCTTGGCACCCCTGAACCTCTGCCACATGGGTGTTGGCCAACCCCACCTGCCTCCCACTTCCCAGTGTGACAGTTGCTATCTGTCCCACTCAATGGGAGAAGCAGAGGTCACTTATTTCATTGTTTCATCCTGTCATCTAAATCTTGAGTCATAACATCATAAAATGCAGAGGTCTCCTTGGGGCAAACTCCTGGCAACAGGAGGAGACAGAGGATGGGACACAGAGTCAGGAAACTGAGCCCCAACAAGTGCCTCTCCTGTGCCCAGGTCACTTCACTGCCCTGTGGCTCCATTTTCTTACCTCTAAAATGAAAATAATAAAGCTCACCACACAGGGCTACGTTTGATTCCTCTCCCTCTGTTCAGCCAATTCTTGATTAAGGCCTAGGCTGGGGCTTTCCCACACCATGAGGGCCCCACTCTCACCTCTGGTTTGGGGGAGGGAGGTGCCCCTCACTGGCACATGGACATGGGACCTAAGGAGCTCTTGTGATCACTGGGTGAGGAGTGACCCCCAGACCACACTAGGGCCACCCACTGGCCAAGTAGCATGCTAGTATTCCTTTTCTAAACCTGCAATTGAATTTATCCTCATGGTCCTTTTCCGAGAAACCATCCTTCTGCATCTTGCTTTGTATGCTCCTCTAATGTAAAAATATTTGGCAGCTTAAAAAAAAATGTAGCTGCTTAAAATGAATTTAATCTGATTATAAAATCCCTTAAGGAAGAACAATGATGAAAAGCTTTTGGTAGGAAAGTTACATATTGGAAAAATGATTTTGTGGCTTCTGTAATCAGATTTATTACTGATAAGTTAAATGTATGACTAGAAGTTGAAATATCATGAGATATGGTTTTTGTTTGAAAAATCACTAAATTGTGCTGAGTGTAGAGGTTTGGCCAATTGTGAGAATCTTTTTTCTTAAGTCCCTCCTATGATTGTGTCCCACCACCAAGAAGTTTGCCATACACCCTCCCTCCTCCCACATCTAGGAATCTCTTTTTGATGATGTCATTACCCAAGGAGAGCAGGGAGGCTCCAGGTCTGTGCAACAATAGAGAAGCAGCATTTTGGCTCTAATGATTGTCCTTTCTTTGAAGCAACAAGTCTCTCCATAAGAGAAAATATTCTTCAACATAGAAATTGTTGCTTCTTAATTGATGAATTCTTTTATAAAATTCTGTTTTTACTCTTACATAAGGTGGTTCATCACAAGGAATTTATAGAATCACTACTGATTTAAAGAATCAATGAACAAAATACATTGAGTCTAGGTTTACTAAGACAATTATTCTTATTTTAATATGCCTTTGTTAGTTTGCAACATGATGGCAAGATTAAACTTTATCTAAGCCTAGTTTTCCTAGAAAGTGTTCTAAGAAATGTAAAACCTCAGAGGCCCTCCTGCCCTCCTGAGGTCTGAAATGAGGCCCACCTCCAGCCTCCTCCATGACTCAGACAGTGCCCAGCTCCTCTCCTCTGGTGCCAGAGACTTGGGACACCTCTCAGGTCCACCTGCCCCACTTGCCCAGGCTGCTGCCCTTGCTCTCAGGCCACTCACTGGTGAGCCTTCACTGCACACAGTGTGAAGACAGAGTCCCCCTGACTGTCCTGTGCATTCTTCCTTTCTCACCTTTGATGACTTGATGTGGACAGGACAGACCTCATCTGGGGTCCCACTTACTTGTCCCAGTGACGCAGCTCTCAGAGCCCTTCCTGCCTCACCCCTACCCAACCTGTGCTAAGCCTGGCCCCTCACAACATGGTGGGGAGCTTGACCCACACCCAGGCTCTTCCAGTGAGCTCTGAAACTCTGTTTACTCCTCCTATAAACTGTGTAAATCCTTGGAAAATGAGGACAGTTTAATATTATGGGTTTAATGAAACCCACCATGTCTGAATCACCGAGTAGGATACAAGCTCACATTTTTAGTTTTCTTGAATATAATCTTCCTAAACCTATATAGGTTTAAGGATCAAGTATGCCGGTGTTATTTCTACTAAATATTTAAGATTATGAAAAATATGATTTGTGTCTAACCAAATTTGATTATTATTTTAATAATTTTAATTCAACAGTAATTGCATTTTGTATATTATATAGTATGTCAGTTTAAAGACAGTTACCAAAACCTTTAAGTAACTCAAAACTGGGACTGAGACTAAATCAACTAAATCAAGTTAATTAAATGAATGTTTATTGAATATCTAGATCATTTCTAACTAAGAGAATGTTAGGACATTAATCACTAAGCTTATTTTTGCATTTCTACCATGTTCCCTCTTATTTTCATGGGCAAAGAGGCCATATGTGTTCAGTGTGTACTCACTTTTGCCACATTGAGAAGTTGCACTAGAAGGGATCCATGGGCTACAGTGAGATGTAAATTCATGAGATCTGCTGGCATGATGCAAAATCCTAGAGTCTGACAATTTACAATTATGTATTTCCTAATTTGCTTTGTGAAGTGGAGGTTGCTTGGTTGAAAGTTATCACCCATACCTTTGAGGGATACTCTGCTAGCAGCAATAAGGCAGAGAGGAGCCACCCTATGAGCAAGCTATGCAAGAGATACTTGGGTTAAAGGGGAAAAAGAACAATGTGTCCTAAAATAAAATGGATGGTTGTTCCAGAAGAAGGGGAAAAGTGTAGGGCAAAACTTGAACGAATACAGGAAGTCACAAAAGGTTTTTCGAAAGGGGATCCTCTCTGCAGTGGTCAGATCTGGCTCAGGTTTAAAGGGTTTACTTATAAGATCTTCTGCCTGAGCGTCTGCCATATGAGGAGGTCATCTCCCCAGGCCCCCATCACAGATAAGGCATGAGCCTAGGGAGGCTAGAAGACAAGTTTGCCAGCCCAGCCTTGGTCTGGTGCCCCCAATACTCAAGCACATCATCCAGGGGACTGGACATTACCTGACCTCACCCACCACTGGTGGATCTGAACACTCTCCCAGGGACCTGAGGTCTGGGCAGCCCAACTGCAGCAACACCAGAGGGTCCTCACCTGCACAAGGCAAGAGGTAGTGCACCGCTCCCTCTCAGTGCTGCCCACAGTGGGGACAAGTGCACCTCAAGCTGTCCGTCCTGAGCTGAGAGAAGAGGTTCTGCTCTAATACCATTTAGGCAGAGGGCTGTTGGACAGGCATGTTCTGTGGACCTCAGGGGGCTAGGAAATAGATAACAGGGTTGGCTGAACTAAGAATCATAAACCCCAGGACAGCGATGTGATGGGGAAGTGGATTGCTTTTCTGCCTTAGGCTGATCCACAGGCAGAGACAACAGAGAGCCCCTCATAGTAAATAAAGTTTAGACATCTACAACCAACTTCTATTGTGGTCTCAGACTTGAAGGTACCGCCTACCAGCTCTAGAAGTAGAAACACACAACCCTCCACACATGACCCAATTTTATACCTCCTGCCAAAAAGGTACTACAATGTAGAATGAGATAAACTTCCCAAGCCTTCACAATTCCAGTACTGCAAAAACAGAGAGCCTCCTCCCTTGAGAAAGCTAGAGCAGAAAGGCTGTGTACAACCAAGCAACTCACACAGAGTCTTTGCCCCCTGTCAGCACCCCAAATTAAAGCCAAACAGCCAAATATACTCATATCCTCAAGAGGAAAAAAATGAAACAAAATAAAAACAAAACAAAGCCTCATCCAAATGAAAATAAATTCAAAAATAAGGAATGACAGTTTCTATACGTGAGAAGGAAATAGTGTAAGAACCCTGGTAGTAGGAAAAAACAGGGTGTTTAGACACTCCCCCCAAAAAATTATATTAGCTCTCCAGCAATGGATTCCAATGAAAAGAAAATTTTTGAAACACCAGATATAGAATTCAAAATACGGATTGCAAGTGAGCTCATTAAGATCCAACAGAAAATTTAAAATCAACACAAAGAAACCAAAAATATAATTCAGGACATGAATGAAAAATTCGCTAAAGAGATAGATATTTAAAAGAAAAAACAGAACTTCTAGGAAATGAAAGACTTTTTTAAGGAATTATAAAATACAGTGTGGAGTCCCAACAATAGTCTAGACCATGAAGAGGAAAGGATTTCAGAGCTTAAAGACAAGGCTTTCAAGTTAACCCATGCAGACAAAGAAAAAGGAAACTTAAAAGAAATGAACAAAACCTCCAAGAAAAATGGGGCTATGTAAAATCCCCAAACCTAAGAATCATAGGAATCCCTGATGGAAAAGAAGAAAAAACAAAATGTTTAGAAAATCTGTTTGAGGATGTAACTGAGGAAAATGTCACTAGTCTCACTAGATCTTTAAAGATACATATACAAAAAGTTAAAAGAACTGGGAAATTTGATGCAAAAAACAAAGAAAGAGAAAGAAAAAATCACCAAGGCTCATTATCATCAGACTGGCAAAAGTCAGTATGAAGTAGAAAATTTGAGAGTAGCAAGACAAAAACATCAAATAACCTACAAAGAAAACCCATCAGACTTACAGCAGACTTGTCAGCAGAAACCTTATAAGCCAGTGGGAATTGGGGGCCTAGCTTTAGTTTTCTTAAAGAGAATAAATTTTAACCAAGAATTTTGTACTCTGTAAAACTAGATTTCATAAATTAAGAAGAAATAAAATCTTTCCCAAACAAGGAAAAGCTAAGGGAATTTGTCACCTCTAGATCAACCCTCTAAGAAATACTGAAAGGAATACTAAACATAGAAATGAAAGGTCAGTACTCCCCTTCGTAAAACACTCAAATGCATAAAACTTATAGTGCATATAAAATAGTAACACATTGGAGAATACAAAGCAACTACGTAACAATCACCATGACTAGAACAGTATTGCACATATCAATATTAACTTTGAATGTAAATAGTCTAAAATAGTCCCACATAAAAGATACAGCTTAGATGAAATAACACAACTCAAATGTCTGTTGCCTTCAAGAGACCCACCTTACCCATTAAAGTTCTTATATACTCAATGTTAAGTATGGAAAAAAATTCCAAGCAAATGAAAATCATGCTTGCAACATATAAAACAGACTTTAAAACAAAAAACAGTAAAAAAGAGACAAAGAAAATCATTATATGATGAGAAAAAGATCAATCCAACAAGAAGATATAACAATGCTAAATATAAATATGTATCTAATGCTAGGGCTCCCAGACACATGAAACAAATACTAAGGAAAGACATAGACCATAGTACACTAGTGGGGGACTTAAACACTCCACACATAGCACTAGACAGATAATCAAGGCAGAAAGTCATCAAAAAAATATTGGACTAGACTCTAGAACAAATGGACTTAATAGACATTTACAGAACACTTCACCCAACAACTGCAAAATACACATTCTTCTCATCAGCCCATGACACATTCTCTAAGATAGACTATATGATAAGCCACAAAACAAGTCTGAATAAATTTTAAAAATCAAAATCATACTCTCAAACCACAGTGGAATAAAACTAAAAATCAATACAAAGATCATACAAACACATGCAAATTGAACAATATGGTCCTGATGATTTCTATATAAATGATTAAAATAACATGGAAATTAAAAAATTTTTCAAAATAAATGATAAGTGTGACAACATACTATCAAAACTTCTGAGATACAACAAAAGCAGTGTTTAGAGGGAAGTTTATAGTGCTAAATGCCTACATCAGAAAGACAAATTACAAATTGACAACCTAACATCATACCTCAAGAAATTGTAGAAACAAGAACAAACCAAACCCACAGCTAGCAAAGAAATAACAAAGATCAGAGCATAACTACACTAATTTAAACCAAAATAAATAAATAAATAAAAATAAAAAAGATCAATGGAATGAAAAGTTGGCTCTATGAAAAAATAAACAAAATTGATAGACCACTAACTAAACTGGTCAAAAAAAGGAGAGAGAGGATTCAAACAAGTTTAATCAGAAATGGAAAAGGAGACATAACTGACACCACAGAAATACAGAAGATCATCAAAGACTACCGATCATGAAAGACTATGAATACCTCTGTACACACAAACTAGAAAATCTAGAGGAAAGGAATAAGTTCCTGGAAATACATAATGCCTCAAACTTGAATCAGGAAGAAATAAAAATCCTGAATGGATCAATAATAAATAATGAGATTGAATCAGCAGCAAAAAATATTCAAACAACAAAAAAAGCCTGGGACCAGATGGATTCACAGCTGATTTCTACTGGATGTTCAAAGAATAAACACCAGTCCTACTGAAACAATTCAAAAGACCAAGAAGAAGAGAAACCTTCCTAAATAATTCTGTAAAGCAGTATCACACTGATACCAAAGTCAGGAAAGAACAAAGGACCCAGCAAGGAAAGGAAAACTATAGACCAATATCCCTGATGAACATAAATGAAAAAATCTTCAACAAAATACCAGTAAACTGAATCTAACAGCATATCAAAAAGATATTTCATTGCAATCAAGTGGGTTTTATCCCAGGGATACAAGAATGGTTTATTTATGCAATCCAATAAATATGATTCACTACATAAACAAATTTTTCATAAAATATCATGAGATAATTTCAATAGATGCAGAAGGAGCATTTGTTAAAGCCCAGCACTGCTTTATGATAAAAATCCTTGAGGAAACATACCACATGTACAGCGAACCCAAAGCCAATATCACACTGAATGGAGAGAAGTTCAAAGTACTCCCTCTAAGAACTAGAAGGAAATAAGGATGTCCACTTTTGCCACTTCCATTGAACATACTACTAGAGGTTCTAGACAGAGAAATCAGGCAAGAGAAAAAAATAAAGGACATTCAAATTAAAAAGAGGAAATCAAACTATCTCTATTTGTCAATAACACGATACTATACTCAGAAAACTCCAAAGATTCCTTTAAAAGACTCTTAGATTTAATAAATGAATTCAGTAAAGTCTTAGGTTATGAAATCAATATATGCAAACCACTGGCACTACTATACACCTATAAAAACTGAGCTGAGAATCAAATCAAGAACTCAATTCTATTTATAACAGTTACAATAAAATAAAATACCTGGGAATATATTTAACCAAGGAGGTGAAATATCTCTACAAGAAAGAACTACAAAATACTGATAAAAGAAATCAAAAAAGACACAAATAAATGGAAGAATATCCCATACTCCTGGATTGAAAGAATCATTATTGTAAAAATGACTAAGCAGTCTACAGATTCAATGCAATTCCTATCAAAACACCAATGTCATTTTTCACAGAATTAGGAAAATCCTAAAATTCATAGAGAACTAAAGAAGAGTCTGAGTAGTCAAAGCAAAAAGAATAAATCTGGACACATTAAATTACCCAACTTCAAATTATACTACAAGGCAATAGTAACCAAAACAGCCTGGTACTGCTATGAAAGTACCACAGGTCAGTAGAACAGACTAGAGAACCCAGAAATAAACCAAACACCTACAACCAACTGATCTTTGACAAAGCAGACAAAAACATACACTGGAAAAAGGGCACCCTATGCTGGGAAAATTGGATAGCTTCATGCAGAAAAATAAAGCTGGATCATCTCTCATCAGATACAAAAATTAACATAAGATGGATCAAAAACCTAAATCTGGGAGGCACCTGTGGCTCAAGGAGTAGGGCACTGACCCCATATATCGGGGGTGGTGGGTTCAAGCCTGGTCTTGGCCAAAACTTAAAAAAAAAAAGAAAGCAAAAACTTAAATCTAAGACCTGAAGCAATAAATATTCTAGAAGTAAACATAGGAAAAACTCTTCTGGACATTGTCCTAGGCAAAGAATTTGTGACTAAGACCCTAAAGCAATTGCACAAAAACCCAAAAGTAAATGAATGTATTTAATTAAACTAAAATCTTCTGCACAGCAAAACAAATAATCAACAGAGTAAACAGGCAACCTACAGAATGGGAAAAAATATTCACAAACTGTACATCTGACCAAAGACTAAAATCCAGAATCAGTAAGGAGCTCAAACAAATCAGGAAGAAAATAATAATAATAATAATTTCATTATAAAGTGGGCAAGTGACATGAATAGGCATTTTTCAAAAGAAGACATACAAATGGCCAAGAAACATATGAAAAATGTTCAACATCACTAATCATCAGAGAAATGCAAATTAAAATCATAATGAGATACCACCTTACCCCAGTTAGAATGGCCATTAATGAATAGTAGAAAAAAATAATAATAAAATAAAAAATAACAGATATTGGCACAGATGCTTTGAAAAAGGTACACTTACACACTATGGTTGGAATACAATACAAATTAGTACAACCACTATGGAAAATAGTGGAGAAATTCATCAAAGAAACTGAAATTAGATTTACCATCAGATCTAGCAATTCCATTCTGGTTATCTTCTCAAAGGAAAAGAAATCATTATACCAAAAACACACGGAACCAACATAAATGTCCATCATTTGATTGACTGGATAAAGAAAATGTGAAAAATTACCATGGAATACTACTCACATATAAAAAAGAATGAGATCTGTCTTTTGCAAGAACATGGATTGAACTGGAGGCCATTATGTCAAGTGAAATGCCGAGTAAAATAACTCAGAAGCAGAACATCAAATAATGCACATGCTCACTTATCAGGGAGAGTGGCATGATGAGTATTCCTGAACACAGAGAGTAGAGTAACAGACACTGGAAACTCAGAAGGGAAGGAGTGTGAGTGGGTAAAGGTGGATGTACACTAACTGGGAGAGGGTTACACACAAAGTCCAGACTTCATGCAATATATCCATGTTACAAATCTGCACACATACCCCCAAATCAAAACAAATGATGTAAAAAAGGAAAAAAATAAGAGGGTTGTGCTAGAAATAGATTTACTGTATTTGCAACTCTTGACAGATATGGGAAGCATCTCTCTCAAATCAAAGGAGATAAGTCACCTTTTCTAAGTTAACTGTGCACGGGCATAATGGTGATAACACATTCACTCCAGAAATGGTGTGCAGTGTGGGAGGACCCCGGTGGGCACATAGGTTTCTGTTCAGAGTCCCTGGGCTGCTTTTCCTCATGGCATACAACAAGGTATTGTTATTTGTCATAATTTCAGTTATTTTTTAAATTTCAGCATGACCCTGATTCTACCTCTCTCATCTGAATCTAGAAGTTTCTCAGCCAGTGGTTTTCAATTTGGGCTTTACATTACTTACCTATGAAGTTTCATTAGTGTGCAGACATTCAGGATCTGATCCAGCCTGCCTGAGTCTCTCCACTGGATGCTGTCATATATTCTGATATAGTTTCACTGTATGCTTGGTACCTTCATTGTATATCATGTCAGGATTACCATATGTCACGTCCAAAGATTCTTTCTTTCTTTTTTTTTTTTTTTTTAGACAAGAGTCTCATTATGTCACCCTTGGTAGAGTGCCGTGGGGTCACAGCTCACAGCAGCCTCAAACTCCTAGGCTTAAGCGATTCTCTTACCTCAGCCTCCCAAGTAGCTGGGACTACAGGCACCTGACACAACACCCATCTATTTTATTTTATTTTTTTTGATTGTAGTTGTCATTATTGTTTGGCTGGCCCAGGCTGGGCTTGAACCCACCAGCTCCAGTGTATGTGGTTGGCGCCCTAGCCACTGAACTACAGGCACCAAGCCTAAAGATATTTTCTTTATAAAGATCATGTGCATCCATTGTAATAAGTTACATGTAATCTATTCTTGTCTGAAAATATGATTAACAGTGTTGTAGACATTTTGTTAGTTTTTTTGGCTTGACTTTATTTAATCTCCTGCACATTGCAGCAACAGTATCAGATGAACAATTCCTGTTATGAACTCTCATTAGATCATTCACCTTTCAACATGATCAGTAATAAGTTATCTACAGCTATTGTTAAGTCTTTATGCTACCCACATATTATTTTTTCTTTTACTCTCATCCTTCTTTGATAGCTTTTCAAAGGGTCTTCAAAAAGGGTCATTCCAGAGCCCCAGGGCAAGGACAGTGCCAGGCACTATTGGGTTCAGGTCTCTGGTGGCATTGCCTAAGTCCTCAAACCATGCCAGTGGCCTGAGTTGGGAAACAGATGGCTTTGGGAAACTGCTGGTCCACAGTCCAAGAGTTCACTGAATAGGACTACATGAACTGAGGAGGGAAAGCTATGCCTTTTGCATGGAATGTGCTATTTTCCAGATACATAAGAGAAGTCCTTTTTCTTTCCTCTTAAGCTATCTGTGACTCACTGCATTGTGGTAGACTACTTCTGTAAGCTGAAATATCACATTTGTAAGTGATAGCTTATTCTCCTTCCTGAGCCTTCAGAATTCAGAATTCTTATTGAGTAGTCTTAACTTATCATGGCAATATAATTATCTGTCAAGGTTCAATAAGATTCTGCCTTCCTATAACAAGACATGGCTAGAAACATTGCTTCCAAGACCAAAGCCATTCCAGAAATGCCATATTTGAGGATGATGGTCATTTAATCAGATACAAGCAGACCCTTTTAAGGAGCTTAGATGCCCTTGCTGCAGCTAGTGCTGTCTAGTGCCTGGTGCACAGGTGCTCAACCTCATAGACTAGTAGACAGCTTGCTTGCTGGCTAGGCCAGGAGCATTAGGATACTTTGGTCTCTCAAGAAGAGAAGAATTTGACCAAATTTATAGATATTCCAAGTGAAATCTGGTTACTTGTTCTTGCTCTGACTGCCTGCATGGTCTCAGTATGCTTTTATAAATCCAGTCCACAATTCCTCATGAAAACTTTCAGCACAACACACATGAGAAGACCCATATAGCAAATTAACACTTCTGCTCCATCCGTATAAACAAGTAGGCCAAATTTAAAGAGATCAGCCTTATTTTGTGATCAAGAATGAGCTTTCCTTGACATTATTTTTAATCAAAAAGCAGATGACTACAGAGAGAAAGCTGGGGTTTCAACAGAAAACTACATGCATACTATGAGTGTCAGGCTCTAGCCCTGCCTTTGAGGAGCTTTGTAACCCTTGCAGATTGGGGGTGGGCAGACCAATATCTGGGTGACTCAGACGGTCAGGCAAAATGCTAGCCCTGCATGTAGGAGACAGCTAGGCCTGTGCACAGCTCCAGCCATGCAGGAAGACAGGAATACTCTTTCCCTTAAGACAACCTTTTTTTTGGGGGGGGGCAAGATGGCGGACTGGAGCTAGCTTTCCACAGAGGCTCCCATGTAGAAAGAGAGTTAAAAGACAGAAGTTTAGCAAGTAAGCCGATGGTTTGGAGCTGAGCCAAGAAAGAAAGGTGAAGAAAGCACATCAACCCTGCTGAGGTGAGCTGCTATCCCAAGGATACAAACAAAAGATACTATATCCATCACCAAGCATATGGGAGTCCCCTCCCCCATGAGAAGGGCTCGCAGTAAACTCCATACAAACAAGTGAGCAGAGTTCAAACATCCTTGAATTCTATCCCATAGGAGAGACCCTCTAAAAACTGGACTTCTGACCTCTACTAGGGTCCCATGGCACTCTCCTACCAGGCATAAAACTGTATATATTCTCTACATGCAACTCTGAACTCTCAGCACTCCCCTCCACTCTCACCGCAAGGTCTGGAAGCCCGTCCCCCATAGACTCTACATTCTTGGACATTTTTTTGAGAGGTGTGGACAGGGTAACCTATTGCTTGTCTGTGCTCATTCTGTGGCATGGGAGTAAGGAGAGGATGGTCAGCTGAGAGGGAACCATACAGGAGCAGCAGCAATACCCCGAGGCGCAGAGCAGCAGCAGTGGTGGAGGCAACAATAAGGTTCATGCCTCAGGAGCTATTCTGGAAAGACAGGCCCTGTCTCTCTGGGTAACCAGAGGAAACCAGGTACCTTGTCTGGTGACAGCCACTGGCGGACAGACCTGGGACGTGAGTAAAGGGAAGGCCTGAGGCAGTAGCCGCCTTTGTGGAGTGCAGGGACTACAATACAAGTGTGCAGAGCCAACAGACTCCTAGTGCAGGGCTGAGCCAGAAAACTGCTTTACTGAGTCTAAGACACACCCAGCCCTCAGTGGATCAAAGCTGAGACAAAGGCGGGCAAGCAGAGGCTGGAACCAACAGCTCAGTGTGAGCTCTAATTGCTTGCAGCTGCCAAGAAATGAGTCATGGTTTCTGCCACCTCAAGCAGAGTGTGATCCACAGGGGAATATAGCCGGGACAGAATCAAATTCTGCAAAGTTGTGCTGTTCTGCCAGCAACATCAATCAGAGGCAGGGCTGGAACTGAGTGAACCAACCCACCCTCCATTAAGCAACAGAGGTTCTCAGGCCTCACCTCCCCCTGCTGGATGGTGGCAGA
>CAUYQV010073167.1:0-14504 GCA_963574575.1 Galagoides demidoff
GGCGGGCACCTGTGGTCCCAGCTACTTGGGAGGCGGAGGCAGGAGACTCACTTGAGCCCAGGAGTTGGAGGTTGCTATGAGCTGTGATGCCATGGCACTCTACCCAGGGGGATAGCTTGAGGCTCCGTCTCAAAAAAAAAAAGTCCCAGGCCAGGTGAGTTGGCGCATACTTATAATCCCAGTACTCCGGGAGACGAAGTCAGGAAGATTCCTTGAATTCAGAGTTTGAGACTAGCCTGAGCAAGAGACAAGCCCTGTCTCTACAAAAAAAAAAAAAAAAAAAGGAAGAAAAGAAAACAATAGAAAAGAAAAAAAGAGCAATGTTTCTCAATCTTGTCAATCTTGATGATATTGATAATTTGGGCTGGATGACAGTTTTAAGGGAAGTTATTCTATGCAATGTAGAATATTTAGAAGCAGCCCTAGATATTTTGCCAGTGGACACTCCATTTAATACAAACAAAAATATCTTCTAATATTGCCAAATATTTGCTGGGAAGCAAAATCATTTCCCAGATGAGAAAGGCTGAGACAAAAGAGTAGGTTGGGTACTATGCAGTTTTCCTCTTGCTGCTGAGACTGCTGTTGTTCCTCGGCCATAATATTCTTCCTACTAACTAACTCTTTTACATTTCCTTCTCTGGTATTATCTTTTTTTTTCCCCCGATCAATACTATCCAATAATAATATAAGGAAATGGTTAAGATCTAAGCAAAAGTATTGATTAGATATTTTCATAGCAAAAGTTAAAAAACAGCCAAACTGCTAAACTGTCAACATCTTTCCCCGAATCTTAACCATTTACTTGAAAACATTCCACCGAAGTATTAATTTTCTCCAAATTTGATTTTTGACCCATTTCCACAACTCTTAGGATTACTCCCATAAATGGATGTATAAAATTGCTGCCTTGGGTATTCGTGGCTTAATACCATGAACCTAAAAGAGATCATTGTCTAAACTGTGTTGATTTGCCCGCACCTCCGTATCTGAGACTCTAGTACCTTCCTTGCCAGGGAAGAACTAATTCCCCTCATGGCTAACTTCCAGTTGTTTTCTTAAGTCTGTCTCATGTCTGCTCTAGTTTCTGCCTATGCCCTTTGCTAATGTGGCAGGAAGATGTGCCTAGAATGTGCTTGTAGGCCATTGGGGTAAATCTGCTGAGTTAGGCAGGGTTGCTGAGCCCTCTCCTATGCCACAGCTGCTTCTCAAGAAGTTTCTACGTTTCCTTGTTGCAACCCCATTATGCAGGAGATAATTTAGGGATAATAAGAACTAGTCATGATTTTAGCTTTCCAACAATGAATATCTTCACTCTCCAAACTATCAAAAGAATGCAAATAAGCAACAACAAAACAAAACAAAATGAAAATACTTCTGCCACAGGTATGTACTGTTCAACTTTCATGTATTATTCAATCTCCACACATGAAAAAATTGCATGAAAAAATATAACTCATATATACAAATATGAACTGTGTTTGTGTTGTTTCGTTTTCCTTTATTTTTCTTCTAATTTATTTATTTTCCTTCTAATTAAGTTATGCCCATCTTGTGATCTTTTAAAAAAAAATAGTGTAGAATGACTGCTGTCAGAATACAGATGTTCACAAAGATTTTATGAAAAAGAGTTTTCACAATCCCACTTTGATCATATTTCCATCGATTAAGGAATGGAGGGCCTTTTTGAAACATCTTCTAATGGCTTATGAGGGTACAATTTATATGTAGTACTGCATATTTATATCTGTCTATCCATCTATCCATTTTACTGTTTTACCCTGGGCTCAAGCGATCCTCCTGCTTCAGCCTCCCCAGTACCTGGGTCTACAGCCCAGTGCCTCCACACTCAGTTCTGCATATATTTACTTTTTTTATTTTTTATTATTAATGCAGAAGGTGTTAAATCTTGAACATCGACCTATGAAACCATCATCACAATCAAGATAGTGGACGTATCCACATTCCTCCCAATTTTTCTCATTTCCTCT
The DNA here is from genome assembly GCA_963574575.1 of Galagoides demidoff. NCBI lineage: Eukaryota > Metazoa > Chordata > Mammalia > Primates > Galagidae > Galagoides > Galagoides demidoff. Next base: position 1,992 of record CAUYQV010073167.1, read on the forward strand.
GTCATCCCTTTTTCTTATACCTCCCTAACTCCTCCTTGGGGAAACCCAGAGCTGCATTCTGACACTCCAAATGAATTGTATTTAATGCAAATTAATACAAAATTACTGTTGCAACAGGAATTATTTTCAGTGTGACTGTTATCATTCAGTATAATTATTTTGAGGTTCAGTTGGTATGGCACTTATTAAGAGTTCACTGTATTTTGTTTCTGAGTTGTATCTTTTATAGGGAGATACCATGATGTGCAGATGTCAGCAAACATTAGGTGGTTTCCAATTTCTAACTTTATAAGTAAAGCTGCTATGTTTTCTTTTTAATTGGCTAAAGACCTAGAAACAAAATGTTCAGCTAAACAATAAGTATGTTATTTAACTTTTGGCTTAATTGTCAAACTGTTTTTCAGTGTGTTTGTGCCATTTTACACTCCTATCAATAGTGAATAAAAGTTATAGTTCTTTTGCTTCTCTGTTAATGTAAGGTAAAATCAGCCTTTTAATTTTAGCCAATCTAAAGATGTGTAGTGCTCAATCATTGTGGCTTTAATATGCATTTCCCTAAAAACAAGTGTTGTTTAAAATCTTTTCATCTACTTCTACACAATGTGTATATAAATTTTTCTCCATTTTTATTTTTTTATTGAGTTTGAAAAGTTCTTCTAATATTTTAGATTCAAAGTCTTCATCAGATATAATATTTACTAGTATGTTCTTCCAGCCTGTGGTTTTCTTTTTATTAAACTTAACACATTGTTATTTTTCCTTTCAAAAAGAATTTTAATTTTTACAATGCCCAAATTATGATTTGTTTTTCATCCATGGTTGGTGTTCAGTGTCATATCTTAATGCAAAATCAAAAATGCTTTAATTTTTTTAATTAAAATTGTAATATGTTTTTCATTGTTATATATAAAAATGTTTTGAGTTAAATTTTATAAACCTTATAAGGTATGGATTCAAGTTCTTTTTTTGGGTGCATGGTCTGGCTCCGAGAGAGGTGTGACATTTGCTTTTGTTTTTTTAGGAGGTGATTTTCATCACTCTTGAGAGAAGTGTCTTTTTGTAAGGGTAATGGGCGTGTTAGATCTTAGGATGGAGCAGGTCATACTGGTATAGTTTTAAAGTAGGAGCTGTTCATGCCCAAAAGATCCACAGTGTAGTTTAAGATGGTGGCTTTGTGCATTGTGGTATCAGTTGACCTGGAGAATAAGTTTAATCACAAGGGCAATCAATTGCATGCATGCATTCATAACGAAGCCCCAATAAAAACTCTGTTGGCAATTCTCTTTGTTTATTATGCCACATTGGTGCCAGTAGTGTAAGATATCCCAACTCTGGAGGGGAAAGGACAACAGAAACTCGTGTCCTCTATCCTTTACACAAATTACTTTGGCTGATTTTGTTGCTGTTCTTTCCCTGAATTAAATGGCTTTAAGTGAGTTCTAGGAGTCCTTATGTGTTACCAAACTTGAGAGTGGTTTTGGGAAACCTTTGGATCAGTGTCAAAAGTGGCAAGAGTCTTGAAGACTGTAGCTTTATAGTTGGCTCTAAGCTCCTTGTAATAACAACATCCAATTCCCTCAGCACCAAGTATTGAAAAGCCTGTTTTTGCAACTTTGTCAAAAGTTGGTAACCCATATATGTGAGGATCTATTTCTGGATTATATTCTGCTCCATTTTATCTATTTCTCTGTCTTCTTACTATCAATAGAACAATGGCTTGATTATTGTAGCTTTGTGATAAATCTTAACATTTGGCAATATTTATCCTCCAATTTTGTTCAAATTTTTGAAATTTTTTGAACATTTTAGATTTATTCAGTTTCTATATTAATTATCTTATCAATTCATAGGAAAGACCTGGTGGAGTTTTGATGACGTTGAATCTAAAGATAAATTTGGGAGGAATTGACATTTAAAAACTATCATGTCATTTGACCCACGAACACTAAATATCTCTACTTATCTGAGTCTTCTTTAGTTTTCTTCAGTGATATTTTAGGTTTCTCAGTATAAAGGTCTTGTACACTGCACTCTTAAGTTTATTTATTTGGTTTGAGAAAGAGTCTCACTTTGTCACCCTTTGTAGAGCACCATGGTATCTTAGCTGACAGCAACCTCAAACTCTTGGATTCAGGTGATCCTCTTGTCTCAGCCTCCTGAGTACCTGTGACTAGAGGTACCTGCCACAATGCCTGGGTATCTTTTAGAGACAGGGTCTCGCTCTGGCACAGGCTGGTCTCAAATCTGTGAGTTTAGGCAATCTCACTCACCTTGGCCTCCCAAGGGCTGGAATTACAGGTGTGAGCCACTGTGCCTGGCTCACTCCTAAGTATTTTATATTTTAATGCTACCATAAATTACTATTTGGGTTTTTTCTAAATTTCAATGTATGATTTTTGTTAGAAGATATAAATCCAATTGATTTTGTGTATTAACTTTGAATTTTTAAACTTTTGTAAATGCACCTATTCTACTAGCCTTTTCATAGACCTTATTAGATTTAATACTCAGGCCATTATGTCATTTGTAAATAACAATGGTTAATTTTTCTTTATAATTTTGATTGCCTTTCTTATTTCTTGTGTGTTTTTATTGGCAAGAACTTCTGGTAAGTACAATGCTAAATAAAAACAGTGAGAGTGCACATTTTTATCTTGACTGTAATTTTAAGGGGAAGGTATTCAATCTTTCATCAAAGTACCCAGCCCTACTATGAAACCAATTTTTAGTTTTCATATGAAAGCTGTAACCCAACTATAGCCCAATAAAAGGGGAAGGGGAGAAGGGGGAGGATGGGTGGAGGGAGGGTAATTGGTGGGAACACACCTATGGTGCATTTTACAGGGGTACATGTTAAATTTACTAAGTGTAGAGTGTAAATGTCTTAACACAATAACTAAGAAAATGCAGTGAAGGCTATGTTAACCAGTTTGATGAAAATATTTCAAATGGTATATAAAACCAGCACATTGTACCTCATGATTGCATTAATGTACACAGCTATGATTTAAAAAAAAAAAAAAAAAACTCTAGCATAATAAGAAATTTTCCTTCTATTTCTAACTTTCTCTAGAGTTTCTAATTCGGAAGAAATGTATATTCTTCAAAGATTTTCTCTGTACTATATTTACATGGTATTTATTTTTAGTTTGTTAATACACTGAATATTATTTATTCTTTGAATGTTAAACCAACCTTGCATTTCTGGGATAAATAACACTTGGCCATGGTATATTGTGGTTTGGTCTACTAAAATATTCTGTAGAATTTTTATATCTATGTTTATGAAAAGTATTTGATGTAATTATCTTTTTTGGTAATGTCTTTGTTTTATTTTGGTATCAGGGCAACAATGTACTGATGAAATGCGTTAGAAAATAGTACCTTATTTTATATATGAAGGAGTTTATAGGAAATTTTGATGAAATGTTTGGTACATTTCATCAGTGAAGTCTAGTATGTGAAGGCTTTAACTATAAATACAAATGCAAAATTATTGTTAACAATAATATTTATTTTACCTGCTTAAATGAGTTTGATACTTCTTACAGTTCAAGGAATATTTTCATTTCATCTATATCAGTATTTAGAAAACTATAACCCACAGGGGAAATCTGTCATGTGGCTTTTAACTAAGAATATGTGTGTGTATTTTTATATTCTGAAGTATTTGAGGTAAAACAAAGACAAATATAAAACAAAGACTGCATATAGCCTCAAAGTTTGAAATATTTATTAAAGCCTGGATAATTTTTTTTGACAGAATCTTACTCTTTTGCCCAAGCATCAGCCTAGCTCATAAAAACGTCAAATTCCTAAGTTCAAGTGATCCTCCTGCCTTAGCCTCCCAAGTAGGTGGAACAATAGGCACTTTCCTCAATGCCTGGCTAATTTTTCTATTTTTAGTAGAGGCAGGGTCTTGCTCTTTCTCAGGCTGGCCTGAAACTCATGAGGTCAAATGATACTCCTGCCTCAGCCTCACAAAGTGCTAGAATTATAGGAATTAGGCACCAAGTCCAGCGAGTAGTTTTGATCCTTAAATATGTTCACTAATCCCAGATCAAAATTGTTACATTTATTGGCATTGAGATATTAATTACATTCTATTATTATTTTAATGTCTATAGAATCTGTAATTAAGATTTTTCTCTTAATCCCAATATTGGCAATTAGCTTTATTTCTTTTTTTTTTCCTGATAACTCTGGGATGGAGATTTAAAATTTTTTTTTGATATTAAAGAAACAACTTTTGGTTTCAATGACTTTCTATATTTTTTTCTAATTTCTACTTTATTATTTTATAATCAGATTATTATTATTTGAAGTTTAATTTGTCCTTCTTTTAGTTTTTTAATTCACAAGGCAGGGTCACTTATTTGAGACCTTTCATCTTTTCAAATACAGGTGCTTAATGCTATTTATTTCCGACTAAGCCTGCATTTTGCAGTATTCCAAAAATTTTAATATGCTGTATTTTCCTTTTCTTCTAATTCAAATTATTTTATAACTTCTCTTTTAATTTTTCCTTTGATTCAAGGGTTATAGAAAAACATATTACCATATTTAGTTTTGACATATTTGGGGATTTTTCTGATTTTGTTTTGTGATGATTTAGACTTTAATTTTAATGTGGCCCGAGAATTTACTTTTTATGAGTAAAATCATTTTAAATTTATTACCCACTATTGAGGCAAGGCTTTCTGGATATTCTACTCAATGCTCCATTAATTATGAGGTTTCCGATCTGGCTGAAAAGTACTGGCACTGTTCCCAGCCTGTCAGAGCTCCAGAGATTTCTCTCTGTGCAGTTCCCATACTCTGTCTTTTGAACTTTAGCTGCCTTGGTCTCCCAAGTTCTCAGCTCCACCTTTTATTTATTTATTTATTTTTTGAGATGGAGCCTCAAGCTATCCCCCTGGGTAGAGTGCTATGGCATCACAGCTCGCAACAACCTCCTACTCCTGGGCTCAAGCGAGTCTCCTGTCTCCGCCTCCCAAGTAGCTGGGACCATAGGCGCCTGCCACAACACCCGGCCATTTTTTGGTTGCAGCCATCATTTTTGTTTGGCGGGCCGGGGCTGGGGATTCGAACCCACCACCTTAGGTGTATGTGGCTGGCGCCTTAGCTGATTGAGCCACAGGCGCGGAGCCAGTTCCACCTTTTTAACTTAGAGAGATTTCTATGTTTCAATTGCACGTCTCCTCCCTGAATCATGTACCCAGCACTGTAGAACTCCAGTGCTCACTATTTTAGCTCCCTGATCCTCAGGGATCCCTGTCCTCTGTTGCTTGCTGTCAAGTATCTTGAAAACAATTTTTAAATATTTTTTCAATGTTTTAATTCTTTTAGGCTAGAGAGTAAATCCCGTGCTTATTACTCTGCTGCGGCTTGAATACCTAAAAATATTTTTACAAACATAAAAAGCGTGCCATCTTTAATCATGTATATGCCACTATCTCCAAAGTAATCAATGCTAGATCCTAACTGTTCTTTGAATAAATCAAATTTCTCATTCATTTTTTTCCCTAGGCTTTTGCATCCAATTCAATGAATCCGATTCTTTATTTAGGATTTATGTGATTCCCTATTCCTCTGATGAAACCTTCTGACTTGTCCTATTGACAAACATACATTGAGATGATATGCTAATTTTGTGTGAAATGTATCAGATGTCTTTGGGTGAATCTATATCACCACTTTTCTTCTCAAAAATCACCTCTCTAATTGTAAGGGTATAGTTCTATTATAAAAGATTTTCTGCTTATTATTTATAGCTATCTGAACCATAGGAACTGATTCAAAATTAGCTGCATTAATTTTATCCCAGAAATTCGAAATTAGGATTTGCTAGTAGTTAATTGTTCTCCCTGTAGGTTGACTAGCAGATAGAAAACAGAAGATAAGTATGCAGAGAAGGAGGGAGAGGAGGAGGAAGAGGAGAAGGGAGAAAAGGGGAAAGTAAGGAGAATTAGAAGAAAGCAGGAGAGGAGGAAAGAAGTGAGAGAATAGAATAGAAACACTAGATCAGGAGACAAGAAAAGGGGGAAGAAATAAGTTCAAGAAAAAAAAGAGTTGAAAGAGAAGAAATCAACTTTTACACGGGATCAGAGTTGAGGGTTTGAACAGTCACTTGCTCTTGGCTGTGGCGCTTTTCCTGTCTCCTCAAAATATCCTGCAACCTTTAAAAAATATTTTCCTTTCTTGGTTAAGGTAAATCGTATCAGCCATAGTGAACTGAATTAATTACCAAAACATGGTTACTAAATTCAGAAAAATTATTATTAGGAAAGGTAAAGAGATGCTTAGTGTCGTGATAGAGACTATATACTGGAGGGGCCCTCCAAATATATACACATTTTCAGGGATTTCTGTTGGGAGTAAATCGATCATTTCCCAAAAGTGTCTAAATTGCAGGTAAAATGGCAGTGCATAGCATGTCTATGGACTGTTGAGAAGTAATGGTGCCTTCAATTCAACTTCGAAAAGTAATACATAGATAACACCTTAAAATGTGTATTTGTTTATTGGCAACCTTTGTACATATAATTGGAGTGGCTGAGAAAGACTTAGCAAATAATATGATCCTTAAAATTTAACAAATTTAAACAAGTTGGTCATTTCAGAATGGGAAATTTCAGAAGTAGAGGCCTGGAAGCCACATACAGCTAGGACAGGAAGAAGCACCATTTAACTGGAACGTATATGGGATTGTGTGAGACAAACTTACATATTTTGTGTGACACAAAGAAAGGCTTCTTCGATGTGGGCATTGTTAAAGGGGGTGTGTGTTTCCTCGTTACTTTTTAAATGACATGATAAAGCAGCTTCTAGGGAGAGAAGTCTGGTAAGCAAGTCCAGGACTGCCACAGAGCCCAGAGTACAGATGTAGGAGATGGACTAAGGGGCTGCATCAGTTATGAGACTTTGAGCTTTAGGTCACAGAAAAACTTTAACTGGCTGAGAGAGAGAGAGTGAGAGAGAAATCGGGGGGAGAAAGATACAAAGATAGGAGGAGACAAACTATGAATAAACTGAATACAATCAAATCAGGACACCCAACTAAAACATGCGTGTACAGAGATGAATTCAGAAAATGACAGACTTGGGGGCTGAAGTCAGATCATTAGAGCTAAGTTTTCTCAGTCTCAGCTTGTGCGGGCCCACATCCACTAATTATTTCCAGACTCTACTCTCAGGGTAGAAAGATGCCTATAGGAACTCCAGCATCAATATCTCTGAGGTTCATGTCCAGCAGGAAAGAACAGGCACCCTTTGAGAATCAGCCCTCAGTCCCAGGCATCGTTTGATTGGTCAGGTTAGGACATGAGCTCATCCCGGAAGGCTCCCTCTGGTCAGGAGGGCACAGCGCTTTGATTTGTTTCATTTGAGTCACAGACTTCACTACCTGACATAGATAGGTGGAGTGTTTAACTTCGATTTATTGCTCAATACTAGTTAGTTTATCCCTAGGCTGCTTTTTGTAATTTCAATGTTTGGTGATGAGGGACGCGGTACCATTTGTAAGATGGCACTAGTTACTCGGCGAGTTTTCAGTCACAACAATATATTGAAAAGGCACATTTTCAGATTAAACATTGTTTGCCTGGCTTTATTTTATTACATATTCCAGAACACAAACACATCGCGTATGACAAACGTCTTCTCACTACGAACTTTCACAACATATATAACCCCTTGAAATGAGAATTTCATAATGGAAATACGGAGGTACCTTCACTAAAGTGAACTGTGCGGCTGCGATAAGCGGAAAATGTATGTTTACCTTTGGAAGACTCATCGTCTTTCCAAATCATGATTAGTAGGTGGCAGGACAATATAACACCAAATCGTATGCAAAGATAGCTCGGATTTGAAATATGAATCTTTTGCCAGCGCAGGAGATGAAGATGACAGTTGTAATCTCTTCAGATTCATAATTTACTAAGTTGTAGGCAGGTTAGCAGTGATTGATCATCCCTAGGCTGGGTGTTAGTGATTTAAAAAATCATTTCATTGCATTACACAAATGTGAAGTTTTGAAGTTTTAAACTGTTTTTATCTCTACCTCAAGCAACTCTTGGGAACAGGTTTACCTCTGGAAGCTAAATGGATCCACAGGCGTGCTGACTGCAAGGTCTGTCTCTCCTGTAGCTTATCACATTGTGTATTAGATATGACAGCGTGGATTGTTTACAGTTTGAAAATTTGGGGTTACTGTGAGGACACACAGCATTTCCTACAGAATGGAGTATGGCAAAGAGCTATAGGTTTTACTACCCAGGAGTAAAATGAGATCTGTCACTGCTTTTGTACTCACAGAAGACCATTTTGAGATGAAATTTTCAGGGTATGGTAGCAGGGGCAGAAAGGCTGAACTTACTCTCCCTGATGGAACTAGGGCTCTATTACAGTTTATCATAACAAGGGGTGTTTTCCATTCAGAATTATCCAGGAAAAGCACAGGTAGAGAGTGAGGCAGTGGAGATGAAGGGGTTCTCAGGCTTTGTGCAGGCCTCGGCCCCTTTGTCACTTAGAGAAATCAGTGAGAGAGTTGTGTCCTAGGACCCAGCAGAATGAGTGTCCTCGGAACATCAGAGGATCTCTTTTCTTTTACCTTTATTGCCTCTCTCTCTTACCATTTCGGATTCTCTTCCAAAAGAAATTCTGTCTTGAGTGTTATTGTATGATGGATCCAAGTTGAGCGGTCTCAGCTTAGCAGCTATAATTTTGAAAACTTACAGGAGAGATGCTCCTCCTGAAACCTCCGTGCTTCCCTAGGGTCTGGGATTATGTAAATCAAAGCAGGAAGTCAAGGTCAATTGCTTTTAGAACCTTACAGAGTGTAATTATCTTTTATCCTTTGTGCCTTTTCTCCATCCCATGGGAATGACATTCCTGTCCAAGACCATGTCTATCTCAGCAAAACGGAAATTTTCAGAGTGACTTGTGTGTTTCAAAAATTAAATATTTAGGGTTCAGTGGTACGTGCCTGTAGTCCCAGCTATTTGGGAGGCTGAGACGGACAGATTGCTTACAGCCAGGAGTTGGAAGTCTTCAGAGTGCTGTACTATGATTGCCCCTGTGAATAGTCACTGTGTTCTAGCCTGAGTGACACAGCAAAATTCTGTCCCCAAAAACCAAAAAAATTTAAAAATTTATGCAAGGCCAGGTGCTTCTTGGTTTGACAAGTGTAGGAACAGAGATTGAGATACATTATTCAGGATAGATTAAATATCAAATTTTATAGGGGATGTTTAGCAAAGTAGGAGACAACAAAAGTGGTTACACTGCCCCCCACCCCCCAGCTTTTCATCTGCTGTAAGGAGGCTATGACAGGACAACTGTGCTCTGCAGGGCAGACTGTGGGGTAAGTTCCAGGGAAGGAAACGTGACCTTCTTTTGTTTTCCCTTCTGTTAAAGCAATCATGGGAGGTAGAGAGGCAGAATAAATTACCGTGGGTATCAGGCTACGTGAGGTGGATACCCACTAAGTATGAGGTTGCTGGGGAAATTTTCATTTTTCTCTGCTGAGAGAGAAGCTACCTGCTTCTGGATGTGGGGTAGGAGAAAGTTCAGATCTGGGTGAAGTCACTGTTCAGGCAACCCAGAGAAAGCATTGAAGGGTGTTTCTAGATAATCCTTCGGTCACACGGCAACACTGAATTCGTAACTTCCTCCGTCCTGTCATCCTGCCAACCTAAGTTATTCCTCGCATACATTTGATACTAATGGATAGGAGAACGTAGAAGAAAGTCCGTATTCAATAAGCTTATCTATTAATTTCTACATAGATATGTATGATCTTTGACACCTCTACACTTAATTTTTAAATCCCTAAATTCTGTGTTTGGTTTGTATCCAAGACTGGAAAAAATGAGCAATCTTCACTATTTGGAACCTGCTGCTGTTTACTGGCTTGCCTAATTGAGAACGGATACTGGAATTATATTTGGTTTTGTTGTTTCTCATTTTTTGTATAGAAGAACTCTAATTCAGCTGCTTAGAATGGCACAAGGAAAGTGTTTACACAAATACTATATATGCCCATTTGTAACCATTCTATATGTAAGAGTTCTTAAATGCAACCAGCCTTAAAATCTTCTCCATCAAATCTACAAATTAATTGGGCAGATTTTCTTTCTTCTCATTTATTACCTGGTGATAGTGAAAGGTGACCTTCTCACTAAATATTTTTCTACTACATATTATGTCACCAGTTTTTCCATTTCTCTACAATAGTTTTCTTATCTTGTTGAGTCCTATAATAATTTTCTAGTCGCTTATTCCTATTTCCAAAATTATGCCATATATTTTGTGGGGATTTTTTTTGGATAAATTTTTTCCATTATTCAAATACTGCCACAATAATGATGTTTAACATAGCATCCCAGAATTCAAGGGAATGCTTCGATACACACATGCCTAGCATGGCTGGGGGTGGGTTGGCCTGCAGCCAGACAATGAAAGCTCCATTTGCTTAGCTCAGTCCCAGCCTCTGGGAGCTGTTCACTCACTTGCTCACTTGCCCAAGGTCTCCCAAGGTAACTCAACCAAAACCCACGGGGAAGACCTTCTGTCCGCAAACTCTCCAGGCTGCTATAGCTGCAGGGGCCACTGCCCTCCAGCCTATGACCAGTTGCAAACCCTTGCCACTTCTCCAGGGCTTTTGTCCTCCTCTAGGGTCCTGAGGTCTCCTGCTGCTTCTCTGTGCTTCCGAAGGGATGTTTCTAGGTAGAGCCCACATGGCAGAGGTGCCTGGAGTCTTCTCTCCACAATCTGTCCTGGTTGCAAAGAAGCCGTTACTAGTCTACCATTTTGCTCCACCCCCTCTTGTATCTCTTGTAATTGCAAGTCAACCATGACTTCCGTATTATAATTTAATACAGTTTTTTTTCCTTAAAATGTGTATATATTATATATATTTTTCTTTTTGGCATTCTGTATGGCACACATCCCTACTCATGGAATACTGCTCAGCTATAAAAAAATAATAGAATAATCTCTATTGCACCAACTTAAATGGAACTGGACGTCATTATGGTTAAGTGAAGTATCTCAGGAAGGGAAAAAGAAGCACCACATGTTCTCACTTAGAAGTAGGAGCTGAGCTGGGGGATGGATGGTCATTCAGAGGGACATAATGGACATTGGAGACTGAGAAAGGGGGAGGCTGGGAGGGCAGTCAGGGATGAAAAATAACCTGCCAGATACAACGGACACTGTTCAGGTGATTGGTGCACGGAAAGCCCTGACTTTGCCACTGTACGATTCATCCATTCATTCAAACCCAAAACCATTTCTACCCTCTAAACTATTGAAATATTTTTTTTAAAAAAACTCAAACCTCATGTAGAGATTATCCATTCTTTTCTTTCTAAAGTGAAAATTATATCTTTACAAGGTAAGTTAAATGCGAACAGTACAGAATGTAAAATTTCCTCCCCCGAGTTCTCCCTTGTTAGTGTCACCCTCTACGGCTTGTTGTGTTTTCGCATATTGGATTCATAAGCAATTATAAAAGAATTGTGTACAAAATGCAGGAATAGTTTTTAAGTGCCATTCTTCTGGAATAAGCCCTGCCCTTCAAAGATTCAGAATTGATGTAAGATGAAATGTCCCTTCATCCTAAAGCATTCCAACTGTCTGTCTTTCTCTGCCTGAGTGGTGGTTATTATTTTTGCTTCTGGAGACTGTAGCTGGTAACTTACCCATAGTTAAGATGGAACTCTTAGGTTCTTAAAGCCTATGCCTCTAATTAATAACTGTTCTATATTAATACCAAGATGTTCATTCCACTGAAAAGTTAAAAGCTGATCTGGGTGAGCCATGTATATCTAATCCTTTGGTGTATTCCCTATCTTGTTAGGATGATACCACAACTCCCTAAGTAAAGCCTCAAAATAAACCCCAATCTGATCTTGTTCTTGTTCACGGACTTTCTAATTTAAATAGCTCCTTTGTTCTGACTTAGATTATTTTAGCTACCTAACCTAAAGTTCTGACTAATAATGTTATGAAGGATTTTTCTCCCCAGTTTTAGTAAGGTCCAGGAAGAATTTAGCCATTTTCTACGTTCAAATGTCAATCTGTTCCTTGCTTCCTTACAAATAGCAAAGTTGGCAAAGATGCCTCCTGGAACTATGAGGAAGCTTGCTGGCCTTCCTCCCTGCCAGTTCCTTGAGTTCACAACCAAGCAGGGATGTTGGATGGGGGGCCTGAGTTTGGTGATGGTCATTAGGGCCCACATTTTAGAGAGAGAATTGGGGGTGGGGAGCAAGAAATGGCAAGGACAACCTGGAATCTGCTGACCACGCTGTGTCTCTCAGACCTCTAACGGCAGCAAGAGCTTCATGTCCGGCTTCACGTTCATTTTGCCAGTTCCTTGTGGCTTCATCTTTGTCTCTCTCAGAGTCGCAATCAACCTGCAAAGGTGATTCGGAGAAATTTAGTTTCCAACAGAACCAAGTTAACAGTGGAAGAATTCTACTGTTAAGAATAGAATAAATAGATATT